>VUQG01021553.1:0-15994 GCA_015106755.1 Etia nguti | reverse complement strand
AGTTAAGTTCACATCTATGAGCGGCCGCTTGCTGCTATTTTTACCCCACTTCAAATTGAGTTGTTAAGATTGTTTATCTGTGTCCTGGGAGGAACGCCTCTATGCCAGGACAGCCCGGCTGGCCGTGACGGCGCTGGGAGTGGTCTGAAGTAGTGATCCCTTCCCGGAGCTACGTTCAAACAAAGCCAGATGTTAGAAGTTCTCTAGAAGGAGAAGTTATTGTTTTGTCCCATCTCCCTCCCAGAATGGAAAATGGGTTGAGGAGAAGTACACCAGCCTTGTTTGTGTTCAGGAACTTAGAGGTTTATCTTATGATGTGGGCTTTTTTAACAGAATCTGCTGAGGGTAACATCCATGTGAGTTTGGACTCTTTAAATTTGCACCAATATCATCATATTGGAGGATTTTTTTCTCTCTCAGATACACGAAACAAACTGATTTTCCTAACATGTGTTATTTACTCATTGATGCTCTGGGTGACCCTGCTCCAGTCAACTGGTTGTTCCAAACTGGAACGCTGCACAGCGTCTCTGCAATATGATCACTAACGTTGAAGGTGTTTCTCCCATGTCTTCTTACATTTTTTTAAAATGTAATCTATTGCGTGTTATAAATGCAATTACAGATAGACTGGTAAAAAGCTAATGTTGGACACTAGATATTGAGATTAAATGCGCTTTGGATTCGTTTTCAGACTTTCTTCAGCAAAGAAAGATGAGAGCTTTGTTTTGTGTCATTTTGAGCCTTTTTACACCATACATTCAGTCACAATGTTCTAATCTCATTTCAAGTTTCTCTTAACACATAAATCATGAGTGTATCTCCAAAGGTATCGTCATAGTTGTTAAGCAGTCGAGTCTGGTGACATACTGGATTTTAACTGGGCTTTACACCAAACATCTTATCGTTGCATAATTCATTCACCATAAGTTTTGTGTTTGTAGTACAGTATATGTACATTAATGTTTCTTTTGACCAAAACTGGTCCATGACAATATTGAGTGTCTTCAGGCCCAAAAGCATAAATGTTTTCCATGTCTACACCATCTTTCCTGTACCCCACGATGAGAACAAACATCACATTATCTGACCAACTAAAAATAAAACTGAAAGTCAGTTTGAATGTGAGCTGTGAACAGTTCAGTCGCTAACAGCTCCACGACTGGAAGGCTAAAGCTTGGTTTTTACAATAAGTCTCTTTGTTCCCATCACTGTGACCTTAAAGAAAACCACCAAAAGAATTAAAATGTTCTTTATGCTTAATGATTGGGGGCAGGGATAGCTCAGTAGGTAAAGTGTTGGGCCCACGATCGGAAGGTCAGGGATTCGATTCCCCTGAATGGCTACCCTGAGGTACCCCTGAGCAAGGTACCGCCCCCACACACTGCTCCCCGGGCGCCCAATGGCAGCCCACTGCTTCACTGAGTGAATGGGTTAAATGCAGAGAGGAATTTCCCCACGGGGATCAATAAAGTATACATTATTATTATTAATAGAAGTAGTAAGTTAGTAAACACAGATGAAATTGAACCTGTTCTAAAAGCTCTTAACAGATTTGATGCTGCAGAAATAGCACAAACAATGCTACAGCCATTTTCATTATCGTTGCACCAGACAGTCCCCCATTTAAATGTACCAAGCACTGAAATCTTGCAAAAAAAAAAAGTAAAGTGGTTGTATTTTAACCAGGCAAGAGTTGAGCCTATCGTATCAAGTGTCAGCAGGCAAAGAGTAAAAGTAGCATTTGTTTAGCGTGCTGCTTTGACCTGCCCATTTTACAGTCCCTACCAATTCAGAATCATAAAGAGCATACTAGTTATTACTATGTGTAATGGTTGGTTATGTACAGTCATCCTTATGGCCATACGACCCTGGGCATGCCTGATCTCGGCAGTTCAGCAGGGTCAGGCCTGGTTAGTACTTGGATCAGGCCCCGTCTTATCTTAAAGACCTTATAGTACCATATCACCCCAACAGACCACTTTGCTCTCACACTGCAGGCTTACTTGTTGTTCCTAGGATATTTAAATGTAGTGTGGGAGGCAGAGCCTTCAGCTTTCAGACCCCTCTTCCTGTTAAAAGTGAGTTTTTCCTTCCCACTGTTGCCAAAGTGATTGCTCATAGGGGGTTGTGTGATTGTTGGGTTTCTCTGTTTACCTTACAAAATAAAGTGCCTTGAGGTGACTATTGTTGTGATTTGGTGCTATATAAATAAAATGGAATTGATTGAATTATTTCTATCAGCTGACACTCACAGGAAAAAAACAGGAAGTCTCCTCTTGGAAAAAAAAATCAATATACTGTCTTACAAACTCAGCTGTCACATGTATGTCATCTGGGTTGTGTTACCCAGTGGGTACCACAGTGGGTTTACAAACATGCATTGAAATTTGAGTTTGGAAAACCTGTTCATAAAGTCACAGGATAGAGTCACCTGAGGCTACAGTAGACTGTAAAATAAACTAGTCTGTGTGTGGTACTGTGAGCCACATTATGCTCCTCAGCTGAGATTGATGCTCTTCGTTGACTCCATCACTATCACCTCCGTCAGAGTAACTCTTCTCACTGGGGCTCATGCCCACATCCCTCTGGGCTTTTACTCTCTACGACCCCCACCTGAACTGCACCACTGACGCACATTAATACACACGGTAACCCGAGGCCATACGCTCCATACAGCATGAACCGCTTTATGGTAATGTCATTGATGAGAGAAATGGCTGTGCTCTGACTCGCAGCCTGACATTTATCCATTAATTCAGATGTTGTTTAACAGCAGTAAAGGGCCCTATACCCATCGTTCATGACAAAGTGTGCCAAAGATAAATTTCACCCAGATAAGCCGTTACATTTCCCGGAGGCCTTCAGGTTATTTCTCACAGTCTTGGAGGTATGATAAGTTTTGCATTTGTGATATTGTGGTATAGTTCACATTGAAGATGCCTGACATGATACTGACCTAGTTTTTTTAGACTAAAAATCTACTTTTTTCTATTGTTTCTTTGTGGAAGAGGCTTTTTACCTCATGATGATAAAGTTGAACTAAATAGTGAGTGAACTATTGTTGTAAAACAGTGGTACATATTTGGTTTGAATGCAGTTAGTAACCATCTACGGTATGGATGTTGTCAGTAATTGGCTTTGGAGGCCTCCATCGTTCCTGAGGATTGGTATCACATCCAGAAAGTTTATGCCCTTCAACGTGCTAAAACCAAAGGTTCCAGAGACCTGTACATTGTGGCTTTTTCTCCAACTTCTAAATGTTTCACTCTCAACTTACAGGAAACAAAAGAAAAAAATCATAATGGCAGCATGTTAGTCCTCTTCAGGGAATCGCTCCTGGATAGTATTATTGGGTTAATCAATAATGGCAGTTAAACAGTGACTGTGCAGTGATTCATCGCCTGTAAAAGCATACACTGAATCTGTTGGGCTCCTTTGCCTCTTTGTGTCAGTCTCAGAGCACGCTAATTTTCCTGGAACGGCTACATCTGAACAGTAAGATGGCTCACAGGGGGGAGGTTTGTTGACGGGAAGGGAAGATCAGTGTCGGGTCGGCGGTTCCGAGGTACTGGATCTGTCTGACAGGCTGCCTGCTAGAGGAGTAGGCCGCTGGGAGAGTTTAAAGCAGACACAAAAGCAGAGGGTGATTAATGGTTTTCAGTACCACACGTCTAACTATGCAGTCATTCTCTTTTGCAGGAATAATTGAGGGGTTTCATTCAATAGAACTACACTGCATACCTCCTTCAGGAAATAAATCTTAAGTGATATTCATTGCAGACATGGATGATAGCTACGCTAAGCATGAGTGTGTAAACCAGGGACCAGAGCCTTACGGTTTATGAGAAGTGGTTTACATTTTTTTCTATTTCACTCACTAGAAACCAGTATTCAAATCTTGATATGCAATTAAATTTCAGGAAAGTGATAATAAGCCAAGAGAATTAGAAAGTCTCAAATCCAGGAAGAAGCAAAGAGCAATAACCAGGGAATCCAAACGTCAGAAAGCATTACACAGCTAGGTGGCGCACAGCGACACAGACCACTCGACTGAGGAGAAGGGAAGACTGAGATATCTATGAAACGGCTAATGAGAGAGGAGGAAACAGGTGGGGGACTGCATACAGCTGAAAACAATAAAAGAAAATCAGGCAGGTGGGTGTTCCAGTTTGGCACAAAGTCCGTATTGGTTACACTTAGGCCTAAGGGGTTGGCCAACGGTACAGTTTTTGTTGTTTTGCCTCTGTGCAACACCACGGTGGATTGAAGGGTTTCACAAATAGTTTATTGTAGTCCTTTTTACACATAGTTCCCTACTTTCAGAGGCTCAAAATTAATTAGTCAGCCAGCTGCCATATCTTCACATATTGGTTGTTTGATTTAAAGGCTGCTGTGGTGGACCTAACTGTAAACGTGATAAACACTGACGATAGATATGGACATCATGAGAAGAATGGAAGGTTGGCCATCGGTATAGATGCAAAGAGGATTAAGCACTTAACTGCATGGACTAAAGTGCTGTATGAATATAAATTGGAAAAGGTAAATGTGGCTCGTGGTGTAGAGCACTGGCAGCACAGCTGCTAGATTGTATTTCCTAACATCTATTAATAGTTTATAGACACTGTTTGGTTTATTGGAATTCCAAATCTCTGTTAATGTTATTGGATTCTTAACTAAAACCAAATGTGAGTAATTAACATATTTCATCATTTGGCGATATTATAACTTTGTCCCCAAACTGCTCAACATGAGCGCTCCCTCTGATATCCTTATTTCTGATCCTGTCCATCCGGGTCACTCCCAATGAAGTGGTTCAGTGGTTCCATCCCTGTCTCCTCCAACCTTCATGTTGAAGTATCCTTGGGCACATTTTTCCCGATGTACACATGAGTGTTAAGTTAACAGTGCTTAGGCATGTGTGTGCAAATGACACAGTGCAACTCTTTCTGATGTTCTCTGTACTCGTCCTTCAACACTCTCAACATAAACATCACATCTGTGGAGGTCTTTCATGCATGAAGCCATACTGCTGCTCGCTGATCGCCACCTCTCTTCTTAACCTAGCTTCGAGTCTTTCCCGTAGCTTCATGGTGTGGCTCATTAACTTTATCCCTCTGTCGCTGCTACACTTTGCACATCACCCTTGTTCTTGAAAATAGGTACCATTATACCTTTTCTCCATCCCTCATGCATTCCTCAAGCAACCTGGTTAGAAAGTCCACTGCCCTCTCCTGGACATCTCCATACTTCCACAGGTGTGTCATCTAGACCAACCACTTTTCCACTCCTCATTCTCTCGATAACTCACTTCCTCCTTACTAATCCTGCACTTCCTGATTCACTAACGGTCAGCACTACTGCTGTACTTTCCCAGTCATCTGGTAATTCTTCCCTACCACCCCATCTCGTCTCATCCCCAATGGAATTCTTCCTTCTTCAGCTTCAACCAGTTAATGCCGCTGCCTTTGCTTTCTTCTACTTCTTGATTTCCAAAGTCTTCATGATCTGATATCGCTCCCAGATTGCATAACATGCAGTCCACCTATGAGCAACTTCCTCATGGTAATGGTAAATGGTAAATGGACTGGTTCTTATATAGCGCTTTTCTACTCTTCTGAGCACTCAAAGCGCTTTACACAACTTGTGCATTCACCCATTCACACCCACTCATACAAGCACTTCTAAACTCAAGTGCAAACTAATGTACATTCACACACATTCATACTCCGATAGATGCATCGGAGAGCAATTTGGGGTTAGTATCTTGCCCAAGGATATTTGGCATCCAGACTAGGGGAAGCCAGGAATCGAACCACCAACCTTCCGATCAGTAGATGACCTGCTCTACCACCTGAGCTACAGCCACCTCATCTCTTTTATGCCATCCTATGTTTCTCCTAGTTCATCACAGCCATTTGCAAAATCCAATATCGTCTGTCCTTCTGTATTTCTGTCCTTAACAGCATTCCAACAATTCCTCATTACCCCTGTTCCCCCTCACCAACATGTCCATTTAAGTCTCCTCCAGTCACTGCTCTCTGCCCGCGGCGGCACATCATTGAACCTACTCCAGAAGTTGTTTCATCATGCTCTTGTAACTGATCCAACCTGTGGGGCATATGCACTGAAAACATCCAACATCTGCCCTTTGACTCCCAGTTTCAAGCTTCATGACTGAGGAAAGAGTGTAGTCTTGGTTTTTATATTTGAATGTGGCGCTTTTTGATTGTTGCACGTTACGCAGCTGGCTGGAGAACTGCACAGTAAAAGCCATAAAGGTTGATTTACTTATGCGAGGGCATTGTTGCATTTGGTTGTTTTTCTGCGTGTAAAGTAAAAGCAGACAGTGAGCATCGGCTCATTTCTCTAAGAGGCTGCAGGATGTCGCTGTAATCTCTCAAGGTGAAGCTGCTTTCATACCCGCACCACAGGAGTGGATCTTATTTTGCTTTTGCTAGGCCGCAGAACAAAACACATCTCCTTTTCTTTATCAGCGACTCACCCACACATACTCGCTCACTCTCCAGTTCTCACCTAAAGGTGTGTGGTGATGCAGCTTGTGGCAGGTGGTGCACACAGCGGTGCCGCAGTGTGACTAATAGTTGTTGCTAAATGGTGTGAACATCCTGTACATCTGTTTGATTAATCTTCCTCCTTCCTGTGCTCACCTTCCATCCCTCCTTCTGTCTATCCATCCAATTAAAAGTCCCTTCCTCCAAGTTAACCATAGGTCATGTGAAATAACACACGATTCAGAAAAAAGCCCAGTTATCAGCAAAATGGAGTGTTCTACCATGACTCAGCAAAAGTGACACGTAGGGACAAGAATATAAGATTACATAAAATAATCGTCATCAGTTCACATCATTCCTGTCTATATTTGCAGGCGCAGATGGGAGCAGACAGACAGGCGGACGGACGGACGGACGGACGGAATGGCAGCAAGGATGACATCACTGTTACCCGTGGGAGCCTGGGCCTGTCATTCTTGCCCGTGCTGTCACTTCCTGGGAGAGAATAGAACAGGAAGCCAGAGCAAGAGCCGACAACGAGCACTCCCCTCACCTCCACAAGGAAGCCTTTTTCCCCCGAGAGCAAAATGTGTGTCCGTTTGTGTCCCTCGCTCACTTCTGCATTCATCCTGCAGAGTGCTGGTGCTGGTTCAGAATTTGTGTAAGCCCTGATTGTTTTCATTTTCTTTGAGCTCAAGTCTGAGCCTTTTCAAACAAATCCTTTGAAGAGCTTGTTATTTTACATTTCAACGGTAGTTAAAATAAGTCACAGTGGTGACTTTATGGGTACGGATGCAGTAATGTGTGCCTTTGCAGGCTTTATTATGCTGCCCTGGGTCAACAGTGTTTGGGGGAAGCTCAGTTTGGAGGGATAAAAAAGAGAGGAGGTGGTTTACAAATGTTGAGGGCACTGTGACATCACCTGTTGGTGTTGGAGCCTGGGTCGGGCTGAGGCTTGATCCCTAGCATTTTGGCCACTGCCACACTGTGTTTTAATGCTGGAGCTTTCCCATATTGGACAAAAGGGTCGAGTCCTAAATTAAAGGTAATCCTAGCAAGCTGGTTAGCAAGCTCCATTTGTAGATTGCATGGGTACATCCAATGGACGCACATCATTTCTAATTAGTACTTTCCCTGAATGGCCTATGCCTCACATATTTGTCAGGTAATTCTATTAAACTCCAAAAGGCTCCAACAAGAAAAGTCCAGTTTGACTCCAATCTGCAGAGAGCCCTTAGTTAAACCCTCAACATCCATAGTTTGTTTTGCTACGTGCACACTCGTGGTACCAAATCAGCAATTATTCATATTGCTATTTGCTGATATTGTGTTACTGTTGTAAAATGGAGTGACATGGCTGTGGCTCAGAAACTAAAGCAAGTCATGAAGAAGATCGATGAGCTTCTCTTCCTGTTGAAGTGTTCTCAGACAAGATAATGGCTGAAATAAGTTAGTAAGACTTGAAAAGTGCTATTTAAATGCCAGCTCGTCATTAACTTTGATTTTCTTTTTTAATCGCGAGGCTTTGTGATGATTCATGTTTGTGTTAAGGTGCTAACGTAGCTGATTCAGAGCTGCTAATGAGTAGATGTGTTTTTCTACTTGTTTGTCTTCATGCAGTGAACTCTAAAATGCTTCATCCAACTGAGCAACTCAATTGTAACCGGCTTAGTGCATACACAGCATCTTTGTTTGTACTATTCATCACATCTACCGTGCAGGCATACAAAGCAAGCACACATCCTGCAACCTGATTTGTTTTACACAAATCCTGAACTCAAAATGAGCAGGACGCGCTGTGGTTTAGGTGCTGGCAGGCTCTGGTGTGCCGGTGTTTAAAGGCAACGAAAGAATGAAAGGAGTGGAAAGAGAACCAAAATTTAAAATGTGCATGTTTTGGTCCCCAGGGCAAGTTACAGCTTTGTTGGATTGTTTTGTACCACCTCTGTTTCATGAAATGTATTCCTGGCTGCCCTACTGTGGATTTCCTTCTGACCTTTGACCTCTCTAACCAACAAAAGTGCAACAAAGCTGAGCCCTCCCCGTGAGGACACACGTGGGTGTTATAGATGTAATGTCGCCCTCTTGTGCGTGAATATAAAATTGCAGGATTCAGGCTGAGCTTTTAAAACATTGTATCTTGAATTCAAGCACTTCTCAGTGGGAGATCAGATGTGGGCAGCTGTTAGATGACGTCCAGTTGACTCTGGCCTCCCAAGCCCCCACCTTTCTAACACAGCAGCACCGACAGCGTAAAGACTTTGTAACCTGGATGCTTCGATCGTGGGACACACCTCTGATCATCTGACACCCATCTTGTAAACACCTGGGAGGGCCGCTGGGACAACGCATGTATTGTTAGATTTGTTGTCATGACGACCTTGTTGGTTATGTAAGCTCTAGGCTCTGGTTCCCACAAACAGTGGTGCACGCAGGTCTTTGTGCTGTGACACTAGAAACCACGCACGCACACAGTCACAGTTTGTACATTCCTCCAGCTGCTCACATGTCACAGTGCAGTGACTACAACGAGCCATTTAACCCTCAGTAATGATCCAAACCGTAACCCTGTGCTATCAGCATGTGTGGTTAAGGTTAGGGCTGTGGCTGTGGCTGATTTAAGGGTTAATACTTTGTTGCAGTTTAACATCAAGAATTTGGGTGACACCGTTTCTTTCCAGTAATTCAACAAATTTGTCTCAGTTCCCTCTAAAACTAAAGTAAGCTTGCTGGTTTTCTTGGATTTTTCCTGATTTCTTGAGCTTGGCCACACTTTCTCTGGTTGGCAGTTAGTTTTACAACTCCTCCAGTCTGTATGTTGAGATGTCATGGGCTTCAAAATCAAATCTGTGTGCGACAGACACAGTACTTTGAGTAATAAGTGCTATAGTGATGCAGTTGGTTAAACTAGCAGTTTTGGTTTCCTCTCTGTAACCTTTACTCGATTTAATCCAAAGATTTCGTGACCCTAAAACGGACTCATATTTAACAGCTTCTCTGCTGCTCAGGTGCTTCTCTTCACACGCTCTGTCTCTGTGGCAACAGCCTGGAAATGCTGCTGTGGATGCGGACCAACAACAATAAATGTGTGTGTGTGTATGTGTATATAACATTTTATTTGTGTTTGCTTAATTGTGTTACAGTAGAGGTACCCATGTGTCCATCTGTAATTATGGAGCTGATGTGTCACTCAGGTTTGCTCTGTAAAGTTAAATGACGTTGAGCATACCCTTGTACATATCCATCCATTCACATTGGTTTTCCTCTCTTACATCATGTGGTTCTGTTTTTCTTCTTCCCTCTAGTGTCTGTGGAAGGTGGCAGGCTGCGAGCAGCTAAAAATGACGTAGAAACAAGTGAGTGCTCGTCATTATGTTTGTGATGAGAGCGCAGTGCTTCCAAACGCAGTTCACAATAGCCTCTGTGCATTCCTCCTGTGGCAGGGGTCCCCGTCTTATGCTGTCAGCCTCACTTTTATGTGACGTCTGTTCTGTTTGAATTCATCTTCGTTGCTGGAAGCAAGTATTCAGGTGCCAGCTGCTCATGATGCTGGACTGGCACGGCAACAGCAGTAGAAAGAAGTGCTGTCACAACCACAGGATGGCCCATCTACTCACAGAGTGACACATGCACAGGGTGCAGCATGACTGAGATAACCGTGATGAGCAGATGTGTTCGTGTGTGTATTATAATAGTGGTTCTTAGCCGTAGTAGGCTGGACTAACTGGTTTGAGGTCCCGCGGACAAAAATGAGTCACTGCCCCCAGTTAAGAGACTCACCTCTGCCTGTATTTCCTTGCTGGAATAATAGCTGACCCTGGTTTGGCCTTTGGGAGCTAATTTGTGTGTATCTGGTTAAGCATTGTGTCGTTTCCCTGTGGCCTGATGGCCATTGTCACATACACTGAACATGGACTTGGTCTGGGATATTGTCGCTAGCATGGATGAGCTGATGGACCTCGCAGGTGTTACACTGTCATACCACAGACTGTATGCCATGTCCACCATGGACGCTGTCCATAGACACCAAAGAAGCATGTCGATGCATGCACACAGTCGCTCTCTCTTTCCTTTTTTCTCTCTTCGTGTCTGTCAACAGGGCAAAGTCTGCCTCCTCTCTACAACTAACATTAGACGAGTTGTCCAAAAATGGTCCGTCAGAGAAAAAAGGAAGGGTGAAGGAGAGAGATCACAGAAAGTTGATGACATTTTGTGACTACAAGCAGCTACAGGTGAAAAACAAACGCACTGAGAACTTGTCTCAGCTTCAAGGTGAGCATTTGAACCAACTACCAATGAGAGTGCAGGATACAGGCGATTGATATATGACTGATTGGTAAATACAGGGTCACCTAGGCAACTGGAGCCTGGAATGTCCGCTAGCAACCAATCGTCAGCTTCAAAGCAATGCGTGACAGCTTGATGACTTCCTGTGTGGATGAAAAGCGTTATAGCTCATGTTCACATTCAGTGAGTGCTGATTTTGATAGTTGTTTTAAAGTTTGAGGGGTTATCCAAGTGAATGTTCGCAGGTATCCACACAGACATGGCACAGCTCGAACAACATGACTTCAGGCAGGCCTGCCTTTAGGTCCTAAATTTTAGCATCTGTAATCGGGATTAAAATAGTAGACAGGTTTCTGTGCTAGAGGTATCATATATGCAATGATAGCAATAATATTTTAAAATTAAATTAATACAAATAAAAACCTGTTTAGTTGTTCTCTTTGTACATTTGATAATAATACCATTACATTTTTGGTCATAGTTGTGTAGTGAAAATGTAATCTTGTGACAGTAAAATATGGTTTAGTCTAGAAAATTAGGAATCTTTGCTGTGCAGAGCATCCCAGGCTGGAGTCAAATTCCTGTTTCAGTCTAGTGTAAACCACACTTTGGTTTAACGTTGAACTATTTCACCAAAGAACAAAGAAGTGTTGAAAGCGAACTTTGAATCTCTAAAATCTCTAAACTGCAGCTTTAGAGCAAAATAAGATGACATTGTTCTCCCACGCTCACCATCTGAGATTTAACGTGTGATCATTTATTAAAAAAAAACAACCTTTGGTTTAAAATGTGTTGAATCTGATTTAATCAGGGAGTCGTTTTGTACATGAACCTCTGTGTCTGTGAAGCTGCCTGACACAACACTGCACTCTGGATCAACAACTGACTTTATTGATCTTTTAATCTTCTTTTTATTAGGAGGTGAATGAGTTGGTTTTTTTATTGATTTATATATTTATTCATTTTTCTACAACATAATGAGCCTTTTATAAATCACTACTTACTTGTGGCCCAAGAAGTGACAAAATATTATGGTCAGTGCTTCTCATCTGTCCTGAGAGGTAAGTGTTGGGACTGTAGTATAGTTGTATTGGCTTTGCGTTATAAAATATCTGAATAAAAATTCCCTACATTCAAAATGTATATAACTACTAGCTGTTAACCTTCAGTGGCAACAAAAATTGCGGTTAGCTTCCTATGCTTCCTGCTTGTGTGTAAAAACCATGCTATCAACTTGAGTTATCTCTCTTTAGATTGTTGTTGCATGTAGTGGCGAAGCACAGATCAGGGCGGAGATCTGCAGTTCATCTCACCGCTGCAGCTGTGGTGACCAAACGTCTTCCCCAAGAAGCTGGTTTCACGTGGTGGTTTAGATGTGTGCTGCTCTTGTCTAGCACCATTTGAAATCAGTGTTCTTGGGGAGAGCAGGACAGCAGCTCCGGCAGTGAGTGAACGTTATGAGAACAAGTACACGAGTGCCCCTTCTTCTCCTCCTCCTCTTCTTCTGTTGCCACTAAAAGATAACTGATTTCTTCTGGTGCTTAGAGCCCGCTGAAGCCTTCTAGCACCATTTGAAATCGGTTATAAAACTGTGGATCACTGCGTCTGTGAGTCGTCAAAGAAGACGGCAACCCAGAAAGCTTGGAGGACACTCGTGGATTATATCCCCATTAATATATTGACTCTGTCACTAATCTGTCAATTCTTAAATTGAGCTGTGGTATTTGACCTTCCTACAACTGATCAATGTTGCAGGTCCTCCAAGCTACCACTAGAAGGTGCTGGAAGTCCAAGATTACTTGTTTTACCCTTTGGATGGAATGGCTGGGCCTGAGTTGGATACATTATCGGGAAGATAAACAGATGGATGAATCCAAAATATTTTTTTATTCAGTTTTAAGTATTTTTCAAAGCTTTAGAGGTAAGTGCTAAGTACAGTATTATTTACTGTGATCAGGACTATAATCACCAATGCTGATATTTTTATGCACTGTAAATAAAGGTTGAGCAACAATGTAAAAGTAATAAAATAAAGTAAAAAAAGAAAAAGAAAAAACAAGCTTCTGATTATTTTTACAGTGGGGGTCCAAAGTTTAGTTTGTATGTGAATCTGCTTTAAATATGACTGAAAACTCAAGAAGATTGCGCTTCTGCACCAAACTAGAATCAGACTGGCCAACTCCTTTTGCTCCTTTTGTCTTTCACTGAGACAGTGTTAACCTTTGTGAAGATGAAGAGAGTAAAGCACTTCTCAGGTGAGGAACCCTAACCCTCAGTGTGGGCTGAGCCACAGCAGCGTTTCAGTTTCAAAGTTAGAGATCAGTCACAGTGACGGACTGGTGTATGTACAAAGTCAAAAAAAACGAGAGAATGACAGCAAACCCACAGTGGAACGTGGTGAGTAGAACATTGAGGGATTTTTATTACCACTTTGGAGTCTGACACCTACACAAGCCCCTCATGTTTATAAGACCATCCTAAACTGAAGCAAGAAACTGTTTTATTGTTAAATGGATATTTTTATTTGTAATGATACATAATAATTTCATACTATTGGTATGAGACTTCTGGAGCCCATTGTATATGAAAATACACGTGATGACCCCTGATTATAGTTACGATCCAGATGCATCACTTTATTTAGACACAGCCGCACTGAAAAACAAATGTCTGAACTGAATACTTTCTGATTCAGAATTAGATTCGAGGGCATTTCAGAGTCTAAGTCATAGATAGTTATGTTTTAAACATTCATTTATTTCAGTATATTATGACTTATGGGGTTGTGGCTCCAAATCGCACTCTTGATTATAATGCGCGATTTTAATTGTCTTTTTCTTAGCCACTCTAGCCCCGCCCATTTAGAGAGACGTCATTTCATTGGTCGATTTTTGGATTTCCGCCATATTCAAAAACAGTGAAATCCCTTTACTGTTGTAGTTAGTCTTATTGTTATTCTTCTATTTGGCCCTTTCAATAAGATATAAACTAAAGTCCCAGCTTATTTTATTTAAAATGAGTGAAACCGGTGAATTCCAACCTTGCGGTGGGTTTTCAGAGAAACCGAAAAGACGAGCGACACTGAAGAGGAAGCTTTCAGCTGATGAGGAGAGGGTCCCCCGGAGAACAGCAGGAGCCTCAGACGGTGGTGTGCCCTTTTTATCCTGTCGTTAGGCTCGAACTATCTCACACTGCAGGAACGGGGCCGGAACCATTCGTACTACTCAGCGTTTGCTGTTAGGACAACATGTCTGGTTGGACACTGCAGCATATGTTAGCTTGGCAACAAGCAGAGAAACATTAAATGGCGCTTTGTCTTTAAACACACTGATTATTACTCGGCTATAACCACTTGAGTGTGAGAGGCCACGACAAAGATGTGATGTTAGGAGCTTCATTAACGTACATCGCGTTTTACGTAGGTTTAAAGCGCCCTGCGGACATTTTTATCATTACACCACAAGATGGCAGCAGTGTGCCCCAAACTGTAAGGTCTCCCTTGGAAATAGAAGCGTTGTAATTACTTTCCTGCACCATGTGGCTTTTATTATACTACTACATATGATATACTTTTTATATGTAATAGGTACCTGTACTGATGTTCCTCATTCTTGCCTCACACCTATGCCCTCCACACAGACTAAAACACTGAAACTAATAAAAACTGAACTAATAATAAAATAAAACAATGAGAAAATACAAAACTATCACAACTCTGCAAGCGATGGATAAATCTGACTGAGAAGCTAACAAGCGGAGCAAACTTAGATGGGTCACAATTTAGGCCCACTCTAAATGCCAACCACATGGACCAAAGTTTACAAAGTGAACATCTAAGGCTGCTTCATGATTATCTTTGGCAGTATTATAATCATCTTATGTACCGTACAGTTAATTCCTTAAACATTAAGTAAAATAATTTAAATAAATGAGTAAAAAGTAAGAGGATCATCTGTTAGGGAGCGTGGCCTGGGCTAACGAACCTGTTACACCTGCTGTTGTTCCCCTTGGAAATAGCTGTACAAGCCAAAAGCCAAGCCATTCACTGGCACATTTCAGCTGGTTGTCCATCTCTCAACTTTTGAGACCAGGTGCAGGTGCTGCAGCTGGCTAGGCCAGGTTGAAGACACAGGTGTGTGATTCTGTCAGTTTTTCCCACCTTTTCAGTGATACATCAGTGCAGAAGCTCAGAGATTCCCATATTATGCTGCAGCACCTTGAAAAGATGAGACTTTCAGGATGTGTATGTGGCTTTTTTGTTTTTTATTTTGGTTGGGGGGGTTTTGTTTCTAGTTTCAACTTTTACACCTTTACCACCGCTGATGTGGTAGTTTTCCTTAAAGGTGCGACACCTATCATTTCGGAGTACCTGTGGCCTCAGCGCCCACACAAATGGTGCACGTGACACAGTCAGTGTGGTGGAGCCTGCCTCCACAGATGTCTATGAGCACAGACATTGGCTCAAGTTATTTGAATTACTCGATGAGTCATTGCAGCATTAGTAGGGTTGCATAGGCCTAGAGACTGGTTGGCAACCACTGGATGTTAGGGGGAAAAATGTGTATTCACTATGTAGTTGGTGAATAGTTGCTGTCAGTTGTACCAAAAATCTCCTTGCGATGGCTTTGGTCGCTAGCAGATTGCGGACACTCATTGTTTCCATTTTGTGTTCGACTTCTCACAGTTTCAGTACTGCTCACTGAGTAGGTGGCGAGTGTTTGCAGTACTAATAATCTACAGGGTGGGCCATTTATATGGATACACCGTAGTAACATGGGAATGGTTGGTGATATTAAAGTCCTGTTTGTGGCACATTAGTATATGTGAGGGGGCAAACTCCTCAAGATGGGTGGTGACCATGGTGGCCATTTAGAAGTCGGCCATCTTGGATACAACTTTTGTTTTTTCAATAGGAAGAGGGCCATGTGACACATCAAACTTATTGGTAATGTCACAAGAAAAACAATGGTGTGCTTGGTTTCAATGTAACTTTATTCTTCATGTGTTATTTACAAGTTTCTCTTTGTTCACAGCCATTGACATGTCGAAGAGGTTAACACGTGAGGAGCGGATCGAAATTGTGTTGATATCTGGTGAACGCAGTAACCGGGTCATTGCAGCAGATTTCCATGCAAGACACCCTACGAGACCACCCATCTCCCATGCTACAGTTAGCAAACTGCTTGCTA
>VUQG01021546.1:0-14822 GCA_015106755.1 Etia nguti | reverse complement strand
GTGGTACATAGCCGATTATTAGAGATAAGTTGATCATATTTAAGATTGAAGCATTAATTAATGGCAGGACTTCTTTGAGCAGTTTTGTAGGAATGGGGTCTAAAAGACACATTGATGGTTTGGAGGAAGTAATTATTGAAGTTAACTCAGAAAGATCAATTGGCGAAAAAGAGTCTAAACGAGTATCAATGGTACTGAAAGTAGCTGTAAATAATATTAGATCTGTGAGATGATTATTGGTAATTTTTTCTCTGATGATTAAAATTTTATTTGTGAAGAAGTTCATGAAGTCATTACTAGTTAACGTTAAAGGGATGGTTGGCTCAACAGTACTCTGACTTTTTGTCAGCCTGGCTACAGTGCTGAAGAGAAACCTAGGGTTGTTCTTATTTTTTTTAATCAGTGATGAATAGTAAGATGTTCTGGCTTTGCGGAGGGCTTTCTTATAAAGCAACAAACTATTTCTCCAGGCTAAATGATGATCTTCTAAATTTGTGACACGCCATTTCCTCTCCAGCTTACGAGTTATAACTAGAAAACAAAAAATAATTTAAGTCATTATAAGAACTGAGTGAGGCTTCATATTCAGTACAGTATAACACATTGCTTAGTTATTTGAAATAATCATCATCAGCAAATGTGGGAAAAACATAACCTACATTGGCTTTATACACACTTTTATTCCATTTCCACTCTTACGTGTGACCTATGTGTGAACCTACATCATAACTTATGTGGAACTGGAAACTTCTTTTAACCCTAAGCCATAACCTTTTACATACTGGTGTGACGCCCACAGTGACTTGAATGACCTGGAAGTTTGCAGTGTAGGATTAAGAAGAATTTCTGGTTATGCCGTAAATTAGGACGCAGATTTCCCTCACAAATGTAAATCAAGGTTAAGCTGTTTCTTTTTGCTCTCTCTCTCTAGTTTTATTTCCTGACATTGTCTACCAACTCATGTACTGGAGTCAAAGTAGATTGAAAAGAGGTTTACCTGTCAATTGTTCTCATTGTCATGATGTTAAAGTGCACTCACAAAAAGGCATTTTTGATTTAAAATACACTTCACACACTAAATATAGCAAAAGGGCAAAGTGTTCTAAAAATGCAGGGACATTGCCATGACTTATAAATATGTCTGTGTAGGTTCTGAGCCATCCAGGTCATAGTAATCTAAGGAGCTTGGAAAGTAAAATATCTGGATGCCACGGCCAGGATGACCGGTGCGTTTGTGGACCGGACCTAAAAGCAGATCCGGGAGAAAGAAAACTAAGGTATAACAAAAAGTGAGCCATTTCTGTGGCTGATAGGGGGAAAAAAAAATCACAATACAAAGGCAAGGCGAACTGGGCCAAAACCAAACTAGAAAATAAAAGAAGCTGAGAGTAAGCTAAGCTAAGACTAACTATGAAAACTACAACATGATAAACATGAATCTGAGTATGAAAAAAACAAGACTTGAGGCAGAGAAAACATGATCCTAAACAGAAACATTAAAAACCTGAGACGAGACGAGACGAGACGAGACCTGACCTGACCTGACCTGACCTGACCTGACCTGACCTGACCTGACCTGACCTGACCTGACCTGACACGATACAAACAGATGACCCAACACTGAACAGAGGGAGACAGAAGACTTAAATACACAGAACGGTAATGAGGGAAGTGGAAACACCTGGGGAAACCCAGCTGACAGAATTGAAAATTACGCCACAGGGGAAGCAAAATTAAACACAGTGAACATGGAAACAAGACTTTTAAAATAAAACAGGAAACATGGAGAGACATGAACTGGGACACGCAAGCTTGACACAAGAGACAGAGAGAGGGAGCGAGAGAGGGAGAGGGACACAGAGGAGAGAGACACAAGGGGGACCGACATAGACAAGGAGATAACAAATAATAAACAGAAAAAGACTCATAAACAAGGAGACATGGACAATAACATAAACTTGACCAAACTTCAACTAAGACGAACTAATAATAACCCCAGAACTTAACATCATTTCATAAGTAATCAAAAAATTAAAAAAACTCAAAATGCTAGGTCACATACCCAGCCCCCTGCCACTGGACTTCTTTAAGTTTCTTGAAGATGTTTCACCTCTCATCCACTAAACTACTTCAGTTCTAAGACCAAATAGTGGAGAATCCCAGGTATTTAAGCCCTAGTGGGAGCTGTCCCTTAAGAGGGTTATTGACCCACTATTCACCATGTGCCTCATCACCTTAGCCAATGTGTGAAAAAGAGTGTGGGTCATTATCAGCAGAGATTTTGGGTGAAGCCACTGTGAGACCTTGCCTCACCCTATCATGTGACTTATTGAGATCAACTGACGCAAGATGTGCGTGGGTGTTAAGGTGCCTGGGGAGGGATCTTAAAACTGGTTTATAGGTGGCAGACAGTTGGTGTCACAAGCCACCCCCTCTGTTCAAGGATGGTTATTCACAGTGAAGATAGATGACCTCTTTCAAACCATCTGTCTTTGTCCAAAATGGGAACACTGGCATCCTCGAAAGAGTGACCTTTATCCTTTAGATGCAGATGTACAGCTAAATCTTGTTGTTTCGAGGTGGCTCAGTTGGGATAACCACATGTTCTAGAATAGAATAGAATAGAATAGAATAATCCTTTAATTGTCCCACAAGGGGAAATTTGGGTGTAACAGCAGCAAGAAAGACACATATACAAACAGTACACAGAACAGAAACATACGCAATTTTTTACATATTTACATAAAGGAAAATGGTTACCAGAAACAGAGTACTGTACAGTTATTAAATTAAATAAACTGAAATACAGATAAGAGGGAAAAACCCAGGTTGTAGTGTGAATTCTAAGAGCTTTCTTTACATGTTTGTGCTAGTTTTCTTTCCCTTCTTAGAGGGAACGTTTTCTGCTGGAACGTGTTGCAGGATCCTGATTACTCCACGTTTCTGTCCCAGAGGGTTGTGGGAGTCCTAGAACAGGTACTGGTGTGTGTGTGGGGGCTTTCCAGTAAACTTCAATGTTGAGGTTTCCATTCTCCTTAATGTGCATAGCACAGTCCAAAATTGGCAAACTATTATCCTTTATATCTTCCCTGGTGAACTTTATGTTTCTATCCACTGAGTTGATGTGAACACTGAAGGCTTCTACTTCTTGGGTTTTGATTTTGATGCAGGTGTCATCCACATATCTGTACCATTGGCTAGGTGCTGTCCCAGATATGCTGCAGGGATGAGAGGTGAAATGTCTTCAAGAAACTTAAGGAAGTCCAGTCACTTTTTTTCCCAAGCTCTTTACATGACTTATAAAGTGTCTGCTTATGTGTATTTGCTCTCTTAAGTGCATCAAAATGTTAGCTAATGTATCACTAGAGATTATTAGCTCATTTTAATCTTCTTAGCTACTAGTCTGCTGGCATATCACTTGTTGCCAGCCATGGAACTGGTGTACTTTATTATTTAAAAAAAATTATATTATTTTTCTAGTCAAATTGTGGTTCATTGTTTGTTTACAGTGAAGCTCCAGTTTCAGGTGACAGCAAGTCAAAAGGATGTTACCTGTCAATGGCCAGCAGGAGCCCAGATTTAATTTGAATATTGTTATAAATTGATATGGATCGGTTTATATCTTTTATTAGGTTGTAAATTATGTTTCATTGTTAAATTTAACTTATGTTGACAGCACAAACACCAAGAGAGGAGAGAGAGCAGGGTGAAGACAGTAAAAAAGGAGAGATAATAAAAAAACAGGTAAGAGTGGACATGTAGTCAAAGTCAACAAAAAATTATAAAGCTGATGTAACTCCTGTTTTGTGCACATTCATTAATGATGATTCACATAACTAAGCACTGTGCTATACTGTTATCAAATGTGGATCCCCAACCTGCTCTTATAATAATTATTATAAAATTATATTTTCATGTTTATTTTCTAGTTGAATAAAATGCTTTTGTATGTAATTGTCAGAACAAAGAAGGAGCAAGGAGGATGGAGAGAGGACAGAGAGATCAGAGCTGTCCTAGATGGCCTGGAGCATTCTTTAGGTACCTTCCCAGCTGTGACAAATCTCCAGCTGGGATAACAACTTTTACTGAGGGCATTCTTGATATGATGTTCTTCAGCTCCCTGGTTGCTGTGTCTGTAGAGATTGGTGTTCGCGTTGGCATTGTTTCAAGTTACACATTGACTTTCAAATGTCTCCCATTAGTGATGGAAATGTCACGGTCTAAGAAAGCTACCATTTTATTTTTCATATCCTCGCCAGTTAACTTGATGTCTTTGTCTACTGAGTTTTTGTCATCCATGAATTGTGTTATGTCCTGAAATTTGATTTTTACCCAGGTATCAGGTAGCTCTTTTGCTGTGGCTGAGGCCATCCTGTAATCTCTTAAAAACTATTTCCACTGCTCCAGTATCTGAAAGACAAGTGAAGAGAGATTTAACATGATAAGAGACTATTGTTTCATCTGCCATCATGATGACATCTCTCATCATTCTCCACAAAATCTGAAGTGTTCTGAATGTGGTGTTTTGAGCTGCCAACCGATGACTGAGGACCAAAGCTACCATTGTTATGATCAATGGTAATGCCAATTTGTATATTAATGATCATGGAACTGACCTCACTGTCCATTGTTGGTCATTGTTAGTCTCAGTCATGATGCAGGTGTACTGTGACGTTCAGATGAATAAATCAACTTCAAGATATGTAAAGCAATAGTAGTCTACAGGAAGCAGTTAGACTGTTTCACAAAGACCATGATTTAATTTTGGTATTTTATTTCAATCCTCTGTTCTGATTTACAAATACCATAATTTACAAATACCATAATTTGAGATATCAATGATTTGTTTTCTGTCATAATAATCGTCGTACAAGTCTTCTACAAATTCTCCTAAATTCTGTCTAAAAATTGTGAGTGTATCAGAATTACAACCTTCGTTTAGAATTAAAGTCGTGTCTCTTTAACTGAGGTATTCTCAGGACGGGGAGGGGGGTGGATAGGTTCATCGGGTTCATGTAGTATTGGACGCCTCCTCCCATTTCAGGTTGGCTGTTTCCCTAGCTCCCTTAGTAAAAGGGGAGGTATAAGGCAAATACTTTACAGAAAATGTAATGTAGGTTTGCACTGGAAATAGCTAAACAGGAGAACTTGACCTTTTCTCGGGACACAGAAAGTCGACCAGCTGATGATTCCAAACTAGCTGCCATTTTCAGGTCATTCGAGGCATCTCGCTAAATTGTGTGTTGCTCCTGGTATTTGTATGAGTAAGCTTGCTTTATTCGCTTGTTAATTTCCCTTTGTAATGGACAAAACGCTTTGTCCTGTGCTGTCTAGTGGTGGAATATAAATCATGATGGCTGATGGATGTTGCAAAGGAATGGAAAGAGGCAGGGGTAAGATTGCATCAGACTCTTTACCAAGACATGCATTTCCTCAGCAATATGTTCAGACCTGGTCACAGCAGCAAGGAAATGACATCCAAGAATTAGCTTCCAAACGCGTCGACATCCAGAAGAAACGCTTTTATCTGGATGTCAAGCAAAGTGTACGCGGACGTTTCCTTAAAATAGCAGAGGTGTGGATAGGAAGGGGTCGTCACGATAACATCAGAAAAAGCAAGCTGACACTGTCTATGTCGATGGCTCCCGCTCTACGCTACTGTCTGGGAGACTTTATAGATTATTACGCCCGGATTGGACTGCGGGGGGGGCTTGCGCCTCCGCAGGTCGAGGACCACAGTAACAATGGCCAGGGCCGCGGGAACGACTCCCGCAAGAGAGCGCAGGAGCATCACGCGAACCTGTCCCCCACCGGTTCTGTTGTGTCCGATGACCATGCACACCGTGTTCTCAAGAGCGAATTTATTGAGCGAGACAACAGAAAGTACTTTCTGGACCTGAAGGAGAACCAGAGAGGCAGGTTCCTCCGCATACGGCAGACTGTCTGCAAAGGACACGGCACAATGGGCTACTACGGCCAGGGCATCGAGCAGACCATAGTGTTACCCGCACAGGGACTGATTGAGTTCAGAGACGCTCTGTCACAGCTGATTGAAGACTACGGGGACGAAGAGAGCGAAGACCGCAGCCGAGCAGGCTCCAGGAATCGCAACGATAACCCCGAGCTTCCAGAGGCTGCATCTTTTCGAGTGGACAACAAAAGGTTTTACTTTGATGTGGGTTCAAACCGGTATGGTATCTTTTTAAAAATTAGCGAAGTGCGACAGCCGTATAGAAACACCATCACAGTTCCCTTAAAAGCCTGGGCTAGATTCGGAGAGAATTTCATCAGGTACGAGGAGGAGATGCGACGAATCTTTTCTTGTCATAAAGATAAGAGGACAGATGGCCAGCAAGACAGTGAGGAACAGGAGGACTGACCTTCATGGTGCTTTTAGCATGTAGCCTAATTTAGGGATTCAGTTTTGTCCAGATGTGACAATAGTATGATGTACTGTATGTGCCCCTACCATACTACTCAGATGCCATGTACTTCATTAACTTTTCAGTTTATTTGCCAAGGGCTGATAAACTCAAAATTTTTAACATGCCAAGAAGTCAGTCATCCTTTTCTCATTGCCGATTAATTTGTTTTAGCCAGTTGGTCAGGGCCATCCCAGGGTCCTCAGCCAGCTGCATCCCTACCACACTCTACCACATCTCTACCCCATACCACACTCATACATAGCTTGTCATTTAAATTCAACAGTGCACTGTTCAATAACTTAAACTTTAATTCTAAGTTAAATAGAAAGTTGACGGTAAAGTAGACGCTGTTAATATTTTACCCCCAAAGCAATATGGTTAACAGTTTCATGGCACACGAATGTGCAGAAATTTTGTCAGGTTAAATAAACCGAGTTAATGTGTTTAGTATAGTATGTTTTTGTGATAGGTACAATTTAAGAAATGATACAGAAAGAAAAAATATTACCCTTTATTAATGAAGAGAATACCTCATATATTGGATCTTACTGTAAGTGCAATACACATGAGCAGCATTATTGAACACTTGCAACCCAACTGGACAAGTGGAAAAGAAATTAAATTACAGGAATCAGAATTAGAAATTGGAAATGAGTGTTGTAACAGATTAATGCTGCCAGTTTAGACCTGGGGGGAGGGGAGAAAAATAAGACACATATTGTGTCATTAATCACATACTGTTGGCGTGTGCTGCCTTTTCACTGGTCCAGCTAATGGCTATACTGGAAGTTTTTCATTCATGTTAACACTTCCAGTTTATGTTGCCTCATATGAGACACATAAGACATTGCTTTAAATGTCCATGATAATGCTGGCAAAAATGAATTTAGTGACAGCTTTTCCTGCAGCGCAGTACTTTGGTCATTTGCACAGATTTGATTGGCCTAGACTAGATCACCCTGAAATGTGTAAAATGTAGCACTGTGCTGATTTGCTGCTTACCTCAGCAGCGTAACCATGGGGGGAGACATGTTGTGCTGTAGAAGCCTGCTTTAAATTACAAGGACGCAAATGACTACATGATGTCCTGGTTTTTGATAAGACTCTTCCCTGCAGTTGTAATGTGTGTTGCATTCACAAAAGTGGGGGAGGTAAAATGAATTAAAAAACTTTATAGCTACTGCAATCCAAGCCCAGTAATTCTATCCAAAACAAGCACTTAAGCGTGATTTAGACTTCTGCGGGAAATCTGCGTTACAACACTTGAAAAAGAACTGGCTTGTAGAATTTGCTGACAGAACAGATCGCTTGATGAATAAATATAATAACCTTAAAAATGGTTAATAAACCTAGAAAACAACTATATATGTGGCGGTCCATTCAGCAACCTTAAAATACAGCTCAACAGAAGAATAAAAAACTGATTGCTATCTGGAAAGACACACAGATCTAATGTCACATTTCTAGAGAGTAACTGTGTTACTGGAGTTACATTATTTATTTTATACAATACTTATATCCTAATACTTAAATTTACGTAATATATTGACAGAAGGAAAGGTATTTTACATGTGTTCTGCTGAACACACAACATGGTAATATGCTTTCTTTAGTGGCTGCACAGCTGCATCCTCTGTCATTCAGTGTCTTCACTACATTTGACAGAGCCTAAAGTAGACCTGAAAAAAGATGCACCGTGTTGCATGACTGCTGGGAGTGTGGCTGTTCTTCCTCTTGTTCACATGAATTTGAAACATATAGCTGAAGTACACTGATGGTAGAAAAGCTCTAAAATAAGAGAGAGAAGAGGTCTATGCACTTTTACCTAGACAAACAAGCCTCCGTTTTTTTTTTTTTTTCAAACCTTTTGGCTTTTACTTGTTACAACCAAGCAGTTTCTACAAGTTCTAAACATTTTGCAAAAGAGAATGCTTCTTTTCATCATTTATTTGTGGCATGAGGAGGAATAATTAAACATCAAAGTTGATACTTTAAGTACCTTCTTGCTTAATTTGTTACATTATGTGGTGCTATGGAAATGGTTTCACACATTTTCTTTTGAGGTTGTTGATACCCAGTTTTCAGTATTACAGCTCAGGTCTGTATTTTTTTTAGTATGACGTAAACAGATCAAAGTCAAGGTATAAACTGGGCTTGTTACCTTGATGTCAGCAAATACCCCAGTGCTTATTGGTGAATTGGGGGTGTTGGGATCGAAAGGGCTCAACATCAAGCTCAAATGGGTCTATACCAATATGCTTGTGCCAGCGGAACCGTGTATTTTACCTTTCCTTGCTGTCTATTGATGAGCAAGCGATGAAATTTTTTGAAAGTGTAAATGTCTTGTAAGTTCATTTTTGACTTTAAGTCCTTAAAATCCATCCAAGTGCTGCTATTCATTTGAGCTTGGATGGCATTTTGCTGTATATTTGCCTATGTTTGCATTTTGTGACCAGCATGAAAGCAGAGCTGGTCACACTGACAAAGAACCCAAGCCAGACTTTGACTTGAGCATTGTATCAGGACAAGGCTAAAACACAGGTCAACCTTAATGTCTTTAAAAAGAAAAAAAACTAAAAATGGAAGTACCTGAACTCTAAATGTGCACATGGTAAAGCTAGTTTTATCTTCAGTAGATTTTAAAGCATAAACTCAATCAATTAAATAGATGTTAATGCTAATGCTTAATCTTAACATGATTAACTTAATTCCAGTAGCCTTTTTTCACTTCCCACTACCACTGAAACCCAGTACAGTGCTTTACTGTGAGTGACAACATCATGTCTGTCATAAAAAAGCAAAGAATGGTAATATAAGCAGACAGGGAGTCATCTGATATTCCTTTCTAATATGAAAATTTACATGGAAAGTACCTTTGGAGTTGAGGTACACCCTTTGAGATTAGATAGTATTCGTAAAGTACAGGTCCTATTAAGCTAAAATACGTTGAGTGTTTGAACTTTATTTTGACTGAGGTGGGCAGCTTTTTAAATTCTCATGTGTATATCTGAACAGAAATAAGTCAAAAGTTAATATTTGATACCTCATGTCTGTTTTGGGCTCTTTGTGCAGGTGTCATATCTGTTTAATGGATTTGAGATTTAGTGAAACGAAGAAGGGAAAAAAGGAATAAGACTTTAAAAAAGAGTTTTGATTTTTTTGGGGGGTTTTTTGTAGTTTTGGTAGCCAATTCTTAGAATGCCTTTGTGCTTGAAAAGCACAGGATTGGTTTGGTGTGTTTTGTTGTATGATCTAGTGAAGAGTGTGAGTTGTTTTATTTTCATATAAATGGCAAAGTATATATAAACCTGGGTACAAAGCACAGTTTATTTTAAAAATTACATGAAATTTCATAATTTAACTCATTAGTGAAATGTGATTCAAAATTGATTGTCACAGAATTAGGAAAATTGTCTCAACTACACTAAATATTGGTTATGTCAATGATTGACTGAGGCCAAGATATTGACATAAAGACAAAGTATTATGTTGGAGGTGGAATGTGACATTGTTTAAAGTTATGATGGATATTTGTTTTGAAAATTCCAAAATCAACAGCACTTTAAATAAAAGTTGCACTTTTGTTCTGCTGCTTTGTAATCAGTTGACATAGAGGAAACATCTCTAGCTATGCCTTCGGTGTAAAGTGACAATCATAGTTCTCTGCTTGTAGAATCTGATGATGTGTGCTTCAAAACTCCTATCATTGTCTGTGTTGGTTTTTGACTGCTTCTTATTGAGGCTACTTTAACATCTATATGTTTATATTCATGCAAATGCTATGTTAAATTGTCATTATCATATGTACCGAGATTCTAGAATCTCACAGAATAATGTGAAATTAAATGTTCATGTCAGGATTATTCTATTATGTTGACATGAACAATGTGAAGATAACCATACTTGAACATGAAACTACTGATGGAAAAAATGTCAAATATGGCATTATTTTGAATAATAATTGACACATAACAAAAATATTTTAGCTGTATTCTCTTGCAACTACACCTAGTCACTTGAAAAGAAAAAAACCTTTTTGAATTTTAAACCTATGTAAACTGTGCTGTAGTCTATATTGATCTGTGCATAGTTCTACATAAACTATGCTACCACCCTCCCACCCAATGGCGCTGTGTTACAATCACTAACATATAAAGCAAATTCTGTGTTTAACATTAGTCAGACAACGCTGAATTCTTTGAGTATTCAAATGTCATTGTGTGTTTGTTTACCTTAGCATATTTTAACCCACATCTGCTAAAATAGCAAAGGTATGAATTGGTGTTAAAGATTAGATAGATCTACAAAGTGATAGGTTTTTAGTTCTGCTGTATAGTTTTCCATTTTCTTTTCCATTTTTCCTACAGTTAGCTCCAGAGAGCATAGTTCTGTTCAGAAAACTTTGTAGATACATAATTTCGAAAGGTGGATATAAGATGTAGATTCCTGACAGAAAATACCTGCTGTGGACAGATAGTATAAAAATTGGAAAACAAAATGGTTATTAAGTTTAACTAAACTTAGCTTTCTAATTTGTAACAGTGCATCCAACTTTGGAGACACACAAAAAAAGAAAACAAAGAAGGCCCACACAAACTTTCAAACACTTCCTGAGACCAATTTGCCAGTTAGCCAACAAAGACCGTGGCAATATATGAAATTCACAACCTTAAATTTGTATGAATTTTATTTGCTTCCAAGGCTAAGAGTGGAATTTTCTTGTTTAAATAATGTGTTGTCAAGCTTGCTCTGAACACTACTTTTTCCCTATCATATATGTCATAATCACAATCATAAAAGTATGAAAGCACAAGAAGCATCTTATGCAGCCATATTTGACCAATTTGAGTACTCAGAGTACAAAAGCACTACATAAGTACAAATCTGTTTACCATTTACTATATGTGCTCCTTAGCATCATTCAGGGGCTTTCCATAGAAAATCAGTCAAAAAACAAAATAAATGACATTTTAAGTTATAGTTGGAAGTACATGGGGTGGGTCCAAACTTTTACTAGTTAGCAGTATTTTTTCTCCATAATGTTTGAGCCCTTATAACTTCATAAGTACAGGAGTTTGCGACATGAAATTTTCATTTAGGTTCCGTAAAAAGTTTAATCAATGTTTCATTTACTGCAGGTGTCACAATTTGCAAGCAAATGAACAAAGTGGTGCTTTTGTTCAGCATGATTTTGTTTTTAAAATGCAATTTGATCAATATCATGGGGTAAATTGTAGTTTCAAGAGAAAAAAATCTTCAGTTTAATGTCTACTAAACTTTAACATTTTCCAAAAATGCAGTTTTTCAAGGGTCATATAACCATTTGGGATAGTTGGTAGTAAGAAATGATCTCCTTTACCTACATTTTTATACCAAGTTTCTTCTTTCCTTGATTCCTTCTGCGTCAAAATAATTTTCTACACCCACTGGTTTGCTCTCTTTTAGTTGCTCTCTTAGTTTGTTGCTTCATTGCTTGTATCTTTTTTCTTTTGACATTAGACAGCCTGTTTCTTTTACTAACTTCACTAAACCTTGGTGGAAAATATCCAATTCCTATGAAACTTGAATTCGATGCAGTTCTATTTTTCTGGTTCAAACTGTACATGTGATCCAGGCCCTTCTGCTAAAATTGTTAATTTCCTGTTGCTATCTCTTGTATTTATGAAGTTATGAGGGCTAAAAAAATTCTGGACGAACTTATGCACTTTGAGAGCCTGTAACTTCGACAGTTTTCATAGTATGAGGGTAAAATTTTGCATGCCTTAATTCATCTCATTTATTGTATAGAAATATCCAGCTGATTATGGTGGGAAGCACTGCTTTATTTTTTTATGTATATATTTTTTTTTTAACCCACATGCCGACTACTTGTATGGTTCTTTATATCAGATGAGACTATCTCAACATCCATGGACAGTAAAAGAAAAGATAAGGCTATAGGCTGAGGGCTACAGGTTGTTGGACTTTAATTAATAGCTTGATTAAAAATAAATCTGGACTGTTAACTGTAGCTAATGTTTCCAACCCTGGCGCCTTAAAGCATCTTCACAGTTTCACTGTATCTTCTGATTTTTATTCCTGTACTTTGTCTTAGCAGAAGGCAATGATTCAGTATAGTCATCTGAAAACTACTGGGATCACTGCTATAAATTTGGATAATGTATTCATATCCATCATGATTTACCATAATATTTTTTTTTTTTAAGAAACAGAGATAGAACTCGAACTGTATGTGTTTATATGGTTGTGCTTGTGCAGGCAGAGTGATGTGAATGTACACGTACTGAAGAAGACCTGCTGCTGTTGTTTGTAGTTTTCATCATCAGAGTTTTGAAGTGGGAAATGTAGGGATATAAATGTTTGCTAATCTTTTAAAAACTGAGTGGATACCGAAAATGTGCAAGTGTGTAAATTTATATTCATGTAATGTAATACATTGGTGTGTCCTATATTCATGTAAACTAACACTTCAAAAACAACGAAGTTTTGTACTTTAGCACTTTCTTTGATGTGTACTGTAAAAAAATCATCTACATGTAAAGTACTGTATTAATATTCATTACTTGCCTTGTAATGTTTGAAATGATGCTACATTTAGAAATGGTAATCATGTTTTTAGAGTGTATGCATGTCCATGGTTGGGTCCCAGTATAATAGGAAAATTATAAGAAATATGGTGCTACGTTATATTATATAAAGGTGCTTCTATGGACCCCAGCTGAATGCATGCAAAGGTGAACTATAAAAAGTAGATAAAAGAAAATTGATGTCCTATTGCTGTTCTCAAATAGTGCTGCTTCCCAAAGATGTCAGAAATTTGGAAAAATCCAACTTTCTACTTTTTAAAATGCAACAGCCCTACAAAACACAATTCAAACTCATGTTTACATACAGAAATGTGACAGCTTTTCAATGTTCTCTGCAAACATGAGCACATAGTGTTACTTCCACTCCTCCAAACCCATAGAGTGTTAGATCATTAGGGTGTGGCATTTTAACCTGGACAGTTTCAATGTTGCCCATGTTCTTCCCTGTTTTGTTTTTTTTCCTCCAAACTTAATCACCAGAAAGCCTGGAGTGTAGGAAAATTCCAATTTTTTAATGCATAATATTTCTGAATTGTGAAGTACGTGCAACACCTGCATCGGGAACACATATTTTAGGTTATCATAAATGGTGCAGTTTAACTGTAAATAATAAAACCACCCTCCAGAACCTGGATAAACCAGAACCAGGTTCAGTTTGATAAAGTTGTTGTTATCCAAGAGTATCTTGAACTTAGAGGCACTCCATTGTTAGATGGTCTATGTTTTTCTTTTTGTTTTTTTGTTTTTTTAACAAAAAAAATTCATGTCTATTTACAGTTACACTGCCCTTGTGACAAAGTCTAAAAGATCTACAGACAGACAATCTAACATAATTTTGTAGTCTTATTTCTTCCGATGTTTATTTATTGAATAATTTTTCATGTAGCAGTTTTTGGACAGCAAACATCAATATAGTCTTTGACAGGTCAAAGTTGTTTGAGTTTGGGAACCTTTGTGTTGATTGTTGCTGGCAAGGAATTTGGAAAATTAAAAAGTTGTACTGATTATTGTTGTTGTTGTTTTTTTTCATTAAAAGATTTTACAGGATTATTAATGGTTTCAGTTTCTATTTTAAGAATCAGTCCAGCACCATACCACACTGTTATAAAAAGTTTAGAGTAAATTTATATTTGATCATATTTTCTCAACTTATTAAAGGCCATGCATTAGTTCAAACTGTTACATACTGTAATGCTTTGCATTTCACATTATAATAGAATAGAATAGAATGCCTTTATTGTCACTATACAGATGTACAATGAGATACAGAGCATCTCCTACTCAGTGCAAACATTGGGGGGGGCACAGTTCTGCAGCACTATATACATATGAACAGTATTTCCACAAAAAAATATTTTTAAAAAAAGTACAAATATACAATCCGGACTTCCTCTCTGCAGGCTGCCTTGTCTCCCTTTGAGATGAGTCCGACTACCGTGGTGTCATCAGCAAACTTGATGATGAGATTGTTGTTGTGGGTTGAACTGCAGTCGTGGGTATAGACAGATTACAGGAGGGGGGCTCAGCAGACAGCCCTGTGGGGAGTCGGTGCTCAACGTGCGAGTGGAGGAGAGATGAGGGCCGAGTCTTACAGTCTGGGGAGCACAGAGTGGAGGGCCATGGTGATGGCGTCTTCTGTGGATCTCTTCGCGCAGTATGCATACTGGTAGGGGCCAAAGTCTGGGGGGAGGTAGTCCTTGATGTGCTGAAGGACTAGTCTCTCGAAGCATTTCATGATTACCGGCGTCAGGGCCACAGGGCGGTAATCGTTCAGGCTAGTGATGGGAGACTTCTTCGGCACTGGGATGTT
>VUQG01021545.1:0-17151 GCA_015106755.1 Etia nguti | reverse complement strand
ATGTGTTAGAATGGCCCAGTCAAAGTCCAGATCTAAATCCAATCGAGAATCTGTGGCAAGATCTGAAAACTGCTCTTCACAAACGTGGTCCATCTAATCTGACTGAGCTGGAGCGGTTTTGCAAAGAAGAATGGGCAAGGATTTCAGTCTCTAGATGTGCAAAGCTGGTAGAGACATACCCTAAAAGACTGGCAGCTGTATGATTTTCATTCCACTTCTCAAGTGTAAGAACTTTGTATTGTTCTTTCACGTGGAATTCCAGTAAAATTGATTCATGTTTGTGGCTGTAATGTGACAAAATGTGGGAAAGTTCAAGGGGGCCGAATACTTTTGCAAGCCACTGTAAAAGTGACTTGAATTGAACATCTCTTACTTCTCAATAAGTCTTATATGCCACCAATCTCTGACAACCAACTCGGCTCAAGTAAAGGATGACTTTGTTCTAAACATTAACTACTCCTTTTTACTCCAAGCACAATCATATAGACAGAAATTTCATTCAGCTGCAAAATCCACTACTGTTATGTTGAACATGATATCAGTGGCTTCCTAAGTTTTAAAAACTGCCAACGCTGTCTGTATTGCTTTTGAGGTTTTTCATTTAAAAAAAAAAAACAAACAAAAAAAACTCAGCCTTTTTACCTTAGACTGTGCAATTATCATGTCCTTTGACATGTAGCTGACACTTATCACCTAGACCAAAGATTTCTATTAAGAGAACATAAATAACTCCGATCATACTTACTCTTTTTCTACTTGCTGCTTTAGTGTGGCCATAGCTTCTTACTTCTCACTTACAGCGAGTAGAAAAAGAGTAAGTATGATCTAAGTTATTTATGTTCTCTTAATAGAAATCTTTGGTTCTAGGTGATAAGTGTCAGCTACATGTCAAAGGACATGATAATTGCACAGTCTAAGGTAAAAAGGCTGAGAGGGCAAAAAAGCTGACGATAGGTATTAAGAACAATAAAACAACAGGAATCCCTTTTGCTAAAGACACAGGCAGTTATAAGTTGCTCCAGCTAAGGAGGGTGCATGAGGTTAGCAGGCTTGCTGCCCAGAAGAAAGAGATGTTACCTGATAAGTGGGTTAGTATTGCTGTCAAGACATGCTCAGCAAGATGATAGGCCTCGGCCACCAATTCATCGATAGCTTCTACCTCTTTGGAATATGTGCTGTCATAAGCACGGTTGTGCTGGAAACATGGAGGATTAGTTACTGATGCTAAGGAAGACTGCTGTATAGATGCAGCGCTAAGGTCAGTTTGGTCTCGGTCTGAAGCCTTGGTATGGGTTTTCACCGCCTCCTCCTCTTGACTGCTACAAAGCTCTTTGAGAGCACTGATAGTAAGTTGTTCTTGTTCAAGATCCATCACCACGGTTGGAGGTAACTGGGAAGGATGCAAACTGGTTTTGTTGAGCTCGCTCTTTCCGTGAACACCTTGGTGCATGCTGTCGGGATATTCTTCATCTTGCCTCGATTTGAGGCATTCCCGCATGAATTCCACAAAACTATCTGTAGGTTCGGAAATGGAGCTCTCATTCGGTGCACCTACTCCAACAACGTCATTGCTCGTTTTCTGATCGGATTCTTGCTCACTGAAGCTGCTTTGTGCCTCGCTTTGGAAAGAGGAATAAGGATTTGGGGGATATTCTTGTAGAGACGGCTGACCAGCTTGCTCTGGGGAAGCTTCATCTTTCAGTGAAGCGATATCACCCAAACTTCGCCTGTCCTCTGTAACGTCAATTTGTGCAGAGCATGCATTCAGCGGTTCAGGGTCAGTTTGGGAAGGATCAGAAAGAAACCGCTCCTTAGCATTGCTCAGCTCTTTATGGTCAATGTCGTCCAAGGCAGATGCAGCATCATAATCATAATCAAATGATTGTCTGTCATATATATCATCCTGCATAAAGGTGGTTTTAGAAAGAGGAACAGTCTCCATGAAAGTTTCTTTTGTGGGCACATTACCCTTTTCATACAATTTGGGCTGTGTGTGTTCCTTGCAAGCCTTAACCAGAATATCCTGGGCTTCGTCTGACCACTCATCGTCATTGTCTGGAAAGTCCACTTCTGCATTTGTGAGTGTGAATTGGGGAGGTTCTTCATTTACTTTTATTGGAGTAGTCTGTGACTTATCAGCTTGTGCTTGGGAGACACCTGATGCAGTGTCCTTTGGAGCAGGTGGTTTGGGTAGGGTCTCTGACTGTGCTGCAGATTCCTGATTGTCCATTTCTGGAAAAGATGCAATGATGTTGCGTTTGGGAGAGTACTCGGCATCAGAATCCACAGGTGAGGATGGAGGCGAGTAGCCTTCCATGAACTCAGTTTCCAGGGGACGCGTTTTGGGTAGTTCAGTTTTAGTGTCTTCAGGCTGTGATTGTGAGCTTTCTGGGCCCTCGCTGGCTGGGGCATTTTCAATTTCATAATCCACATCTTCTGCTTCAGGTTCCATTTCCATCTCCTCCTCACTGTAATTTGGCTCATCCGTCTCAATAACATTGATTGTTGGAACCTGCATTAATTTCCTCTCAGACTTTGGTAGAGGTGTCTCCTTTTCTGCAGGGGGAACATTAGAAGGCGCAGGTGTAGCGGTGGGATCTTTTGAAAGTTGTTGCTCAAAAGATGGATGGGGGGCAGAGGTAGGAGCACCTGCCTCGTCTTCAATAACAGTGTCATCTGACTCTCCTGAGCTGTCTGCTTCACTTGCCTCTGGGGGCTCTGGATCTCGGGTCGGGAAGGCCTTCTCTTCATCTGAAGCATTCTGTTTTGCCTCTGTGCCAGGTAAAGGAGGACATGGAGTGCCAAAGCCTGCAGGAGGTGATGCAATCACTGAATCAAGATTTGAAGGAGGCTGGTCATCTGATTTTTCCTGCTGATCCCACATGTATGCTGTTGGCAAAAAGTTAAAATCAAACTCTTCCTCAACGTTTGGTTGCTTCCTTGCATTACCAAAGTCATCTTTCACTGAGGGAGCTTCCACAGGAGAATCCATAAAAGCATCAGGGACACTCGTAAAGGAAGTAGGTATATCAACCCGAGTCCCTTTGTCCTTTGATTCAACACTGTTGGTGCCTTCAGTTAAATCTACAGAAGTTAAGTCTGGTACAGGTGGCAAATGAGCCTTCATCCACTCTTCTGTTTCTTCAAACTCGTTTACTTGTCTCAAATCTCCAAGTACTTCAAAGGGGGATCCTGGTGATTCCTGCTCAGAAGAACCTCCCATTTTCTGAATAGTTGGCGTAATTTTTTCATTTGGAGACATCTGATTCTCAATAGGGGATTTTGAGCTGTCAGTAGGAGATTTCTCATGGTGGCGATCCCTGAAAAGAGAGAAACCTCCATCGCTTCTAAAATCAGATTGCTGCTTCTTGGCAGCGAGAGCCTCCAGGGCCTTTATTCGTTCAGAAACAGGGGATGTCTTTATTGGTGAATCCGGTGGTGCATCCGGTGGTCCTGCTTCACTTCCATAATTACCAAGGGAAAATGAACCAGGTTTGGAAGGAAAGCGAAGAGATGTCGCTACACCTTCGCAGGACTTGTCCGATCCCAAAACCACTCTTTTGTCTGGAATGTCATGTATGGGGAATGACAGCCAAGAGGGAAAAAAAGGAGGTGAGGTCATAAAAATCACACACTAAACAAACGTGCACTTTAATATTTTTCAGCAAGGCCTTAATGTGACAGCCCAAGCATTCATGCACTGCATCATGGAAATGTATGGCATATTGATACTATGGATGATATACAAGCTTTTCCATGCTGCTCCTAAGTTTAACTAGCACTTAGTATGGAAATGAAATTATCAGCATGATCAAATAAAGCCCCAGAAGAAAATAAAAATCTTACCAGTACATTGTATAAATCACCATGTGTGGACATGGTGAGGATGCATGTTCATTGCAGTGTGTATAACAAATGTGACTTGTTTCACACTTGCAGACTTTAGAACAATTTCTTTTTGAACAATATACATTTGCTTGTGTGCACTTTGAAAACTTTGATTTGGTAGCCGTTCCACTGAGATATAATCTGCTAAAGATGTTCAGTGTTACCATTTCCAAACTGGACCCCTGACTTCATCTCAATTAATCTGTGGATGTGTCCAAAGGTATACAAGAGATTTCTATATTCTCCTGCCATTTACAACTAAAACCCCACTTCAATTTCTCTCAGACACACACACACACACACAAAATGTAATTTTTTTGTTAATAATAGTGACTTCATACAACGCAATAGTGACCAACTTTACCTCTACTGAGAGCGCAGAATTAAAAAGCTAAAGTAACAGGGGATGTGAGGGTTGAGATGTGGAATGCGGAGATAAGCACAACCTGACAACGCAGGGTTTGACTTCAGATCACCTACAACAATACGCCTAGCTAACAAGTTATATAGCACCTATCCTTCAAAAAAACTGCATTCTTTCAAAAACAACAAGTGAGTTCACCTCAAACATTCAAGTACTGAAAGTGTTTAAGCAATCAAACCACTACTCAAGAGCTGCTTTTTCCCCACTATAGGAACTCAGGAAACTAGGAACATGGTAGCACCAATATTTGTATAGTAATTGGGGGCAAAAAAAACCCTTTTTAAATGAGGCACAGCTGGTTTAAAATTAAATCTAATTTGTTCAGCTGTGGATGAACACTGTTAAACAACAGGCTAAATATTAATTGTCTGACAGAAGTACAGGTGGCTCAAGTCAATAGAAGAAGAAAAAGAAGAACCCCACACAAACAAAAAAAACACAACCAGTAAACACTGGTTACATCCCTTAACCCAGGGTCTGAGTACAGAACCAACTCTGAACCATGTGTGACTCCTATGGCTGGGACATACACAAGTGCTGGCCAGCAACAGAAAGACTTTAAACAGGTAGACCAGTATTACTAATACTCATCACTAAAGGTGATTAAAGTCAAACAGTGAACTGAAAAGTTCAAAACAGACGTTTATAATCAATTCAAGCCTTTATCACAACTTTTAACAACATAAAAAATTTTAAGTAAAAAAAAGCAAAAGAAAAAAGGGTCATAATTGCATTCTAGTTGTAGAGTTACTTTCTACATAATTAACACTGGCTCGTCGTTAGCTCACAATTATGTAACGAGCTTATACAAATATGTGAAGAGTTAGATAATACTGTTGCCCTTGAGCAGTAAATTGGGCCACTGAATCACTTCCATTTTGTTTGCCTCAGTGTTGAAGGCTTTTTCACTGTGACTGCAGTAACCCTGTGCCCTCAGCAATCCTCGAGGCTAAAGACTTCCAAAGATGACTCATTTTCAGTCCCCATGGTGACAAGTACCTGGCAGATATTTTAAGAAATGAACATCAGCTGCCCAGTATAACCAGTGCACAGCAACATCCAAATACTCATGACCAAGGCTTTACTTTATAATTTGATATTGATCAGTCTTTTCAATTTACTCCAAACTTACATTTTTTTCTACTTTTTGGTGGGATTGTCAGCACCTACCCCTCCCTGCTCTCTGTATAAGAGTTTTCCAACCATACTCAGCTGACTGCTCCACTTTGTCTTTGATAGAGCTGCCACCTCCCCTGCACCACAATACAATGCCTTGTTCAAACTAGGCCACACGAATGCACTTTCCATCTTTCCAACAACATTATGGAAGCTTTGGACTTGTAAACAAATTCCAAAACAGATATTATTGCTGGGGTTCCCTTGTTAGGACCCTCATGCTTCGATTCACAGGTAGCTTTAAGAACTTTGTTTAGTTGCAATTGTCACCATATTTGCATATTAATAATCCCCATGTGCCATCATGTGCCATCTTACAAAGTAGCTTTCCGTGACCGATTCACGCACTCTGCTGTCTACATTAATGGAGAGTTGAGTGGAGCTGTTATGTAGCCACAGAATGGAAAACCATGGAGACCATAAACTGGCCAAGAGTGACTCCATAGTTTCATTTAGTTGCAGCGATGCGTCTGAATATCTGTGAGCTCCAGTGGGCGACTCCGCACCTCTCTGCTGGTGGACCTTGACACTGTGCTAGTGTACCTGTGCTTTCACTCACAGGTGTTTCTTTTAAGTTGGCTGTCACATAAAAATGTGTCACAGCAGTCTGGTGTTAGCATCATTATATTCTGTGTATGAGCTCACTACAGTATAAATTATTTACATTTGTTCGTACTCATTTTTCATTACATTTGCCTTATTAGAGACGATATGAAAAACCCGGTTTTCTATAATGTCTTTCATCTAGTTAACATGCTCTTATTAAACCACATTTTCACTGATCCCTCAAATACTTTTTGCCATTTACAACAACAGAGGTGCCACATAAATAGTCTTCCAGGACTCAGCTGTTATTTGTGGCAGCTGGTAAAACAGCAAAAAGACCCAGACTGAGGGCTAGATTAATACATGTTTATGCTTAATGAACTTTTACTTGGATTTGGGTCCAAATTCACTAAATTCTGCGAAAACAGGCAAAATGAGTAAAGTTTGTAGCAGCTTTGTGAAGACCAATGTATATATAATCTAGAAACAATTGGTTAATCATTTCTCAATTTTGTAAAGCTGTTTGTTACAAATGTCTTCCCTTCTTAGGTACATCCCAAACAGAGCAGGTCTCAACAACGACAGCATTTTGCATGTTAACGTCAAACACCAATTTATGGATAATTCACGTTGGACATAGAAGTTGGGTCAGGTATCTTTGCTGAGAAGCCAGCGAGTCCGAGTGCAAATTCCACAGGGTATGGTCATATTCGGTCAAACCTCAGGGCGGCTGCTTGTGTGTTGTATTGGTGCAGCTCATGTTATCACCTACTCTACCCGTTATCTAGGCTTGTTTAACAAACAAGTAAAGAATGCTAGCGGTGATAGAAAAAAACGGTTCAAAAAGAATCAGAAAGCGAAGAAGCTAAATTTGGGGGGGTTAAGGAAAAATGTACCTACTTTTTTTGCATAAGCAATGATGTGAGACATGCACAAAGCTTATAGAGCCATAAGTAGGTAGTGGGATGGAGGGTGAATGAGCTACAGGCAATGGCAGACCCAGGCCACTGGGCGGTCGATGATATCTCCAGTGCCACTCATCCTCCAGTACACAATAGCTTCTACGACTGAAACTGGGAAGGGGAATTCAGATACTAGGGCAGCAGGAAGGTAGAATTATTCCCCTGAGACACCAACCTCATCCAATTTTAGATTTCTGGTCCTTTATGCACAATGTGAACTTGAACTTCTCTGCTTTCCTAAAATAAGGTGGCAATCTCGGGATTATCTTGAACCTACGGTGAGCGATGCTGACCTAAATAATACCTGCTAGCAGGCAGCAAAGACTGAAATGGATCACACTGCTAGCAGCTGCAGACAGAGGGTTTTATAAGCAACACTCTTACTGTACAATTCTAGGCAAGAAGAAGCAGCAGTGAATTCTCACATGGCCCAAGAAAGGCTTTGAGAGTGCCGGTGACCCGTGGCAAGAGACATTAATTTAATTCTACAATATGACTATGTGAACAAGGGCTGTTGTGGCTCAGATTATGGCAATGGATAGGTAAGTCTAAGGAGCCTGAAAAGAAAAGCAATCAATCATTCAATAGTCATTGAAAACAAGGGAAGCTCTGCTGACTGGTCAGCTTAGAATAACTGCAGCAGCCTAAAGGAATGCTGAAAACAGACTGAGGTCTGCAGGAGGAGGTGCAGGTTAAGACCAGGTTAGGGCCACAGTCACCTATGCTGTTTCTTTGCAGGCGTGCTGTTTTTACTGGGCTCTTATTTGGCAGGAGAGGGGCACTAGAAAGAGGCATGAGGCAGAACTGCACAGCAGCAGGGCAGCAAGAAAGTACAGGGCAGAGGGAGAGAGCAGGCGAGCAATCGAAGAGAACCATACACTTGCCTTGAGGAGACTGAATGAGAGATACAGGCGAAGAGGAAAGAAAGGAATCTGAAAAAATAAAGAGGACAGAAGAATAATCATCGTAGAAGAAGACAAACATCTCCATCCACTGTCCTCATTCAAATGAAAAGAAAACCAAAGTTAACTTATCCAGCCTTAACAACTCTACACATGTACTACTTCACATAAAGACCAGAACAAACTAATGCTTACAGGTGTCCATTGTTTCATTACATAAACTTACAAAACCATTAACACATGCACTTATATTTGCTAAGCAGGGAAAAATCAAGACAATGTACTTAACAAGCAGACAAAAGCACACACACACACACACACACTAATTACAGCTCAAAAACTTTTTCTACTTCAGTACTTCCTCCAGTACTGCTGAGAGTTCCTACACTAGAAAGCAGCAGGACACAAACATTAATTTACACAGTCACTGCTCAACAGCTCTGTCCAGTACCCATCTCCACATACTTTGGACTGCAGCATGGTTTGGGCTAAAACCTAAAGCACATTCTATTTTTATATCACCGATACAAACAAGGGTAACATAACCAATACTGTAGGAGTGTTAGCCATTCTTGTGAACTGTAGATGGTCCATCGGTCAGATGAGCTAAAACAGAAACTGGTCTTTATGACTTTTTGTTGCATTTAGGCCACATACTGTACTTTGTGGAGGGACGATGCTATCAGTCATTGGTGACGCCGCAAGGTACAACAGAACAACTGGATTATTCGTACTCCCAGTACACAAAGGGAGCTCCACATAAGTTACAAAGATTTCCAATAAGTGTGTAAAAACTAGACTGGCTTGGACAGCACTCCATCTGCACCACCCTCCAACAAGACAACAGAATGTAAAGCGGGCCTGCACTAAGCTTTGCATGTGACTAAACGCCATCAACCAGCTTACAGAATCTAGCTAAAGTAAAAAGGTAAAGTCTGGAATGCCGGGGTCCACTTGCCCTTAGTTAACCCCAACTTCATATCTTCCACTGTGAACGCTGCCCCTTTCAGGGTAAAGTGGAAGCCAGTAGGAGCTCATGCTTCACTCTTCCTTGACATCAGTCAAATTTGGACAGCTACTTAAATCGTGGGAAAGGAACTTTCGCTGCGTAAAGATGAGGTGTGGCGTTTCCCTTGTTTCAGCCCAACTGAAGGTGGTACAGGTCGGGCAGGTTAGGGTTGGCGTCATCTAGTGGCGCAACATTCCTTCTCTCAGATTCATACTATTGTTACCCTCTCAACACACCACACCTTTGGTCTTTAACGAGACTACAAGAACTAAATGGTAAATGGACTGGTTCTTACATAGTGCTGTTCTACTCTACCTGAGCACTCAAAGCAAAGTGTCTCTCACAAGCACTTTTTTCTATGCCTTTTCTAATAGTCATTATACCAATTGGCCATTGACAGGAGAGGAACTTTGGGTTAGTATGTTGCCCAAGAATATTTGGCATGCAGACTGGGAACAGCCAGGGATCGAACCACCAACCTTAAAAGCGCTGCAGGCACTCCAAGTCAAGCTAAATCCATATGAACCACTGATGCAAGTTTATGTTTTTCAATAGCTTCATTCATATCCGCTTGCGTACAACAAATCAACACTTACTTGATGTATGTGCAGATTTGTAAGGTCGCAAATTGTGAAATGCGTAAAAATGAGTATTGTTTTTTGAAAAGGTGTGGAAATACAACAAGAAACAACACTGTACATATCAAAGAGGGTGGCAGAAACAAGAGACATAATGTAGACTTTTAGCTAAAAAACAGCTGCTTGTTTACTGCTTTTATCCCCCTCCCCCTGCATAAACCTTAGCTGAGAAATCCAGTTAAAAGGTGAAAAAACAAACTACGAGCTAAAGGAGGCCATACAGCTCAACAGAGCTAAGGTGAACTCCAGAGTTAGAGATAATTCTCTGTGGATCTGTAGCCACAAATGACTCCTTAAAATAGAAATTAGTCATTAGTGCAGCTTTAACCAATGTCTTATTGCAGAAATCATGGATCTGGAACAGAGTGCCTATAAGACGAGGCTTAGACTGCCTCCGTGCAATCACAATAAGCATCCAGATACCACAGACCGGCATGGGAAAAAATGGACTCAAGCTTCTTAGTTTAGTGCCTGAATGGAAGTGAAGGGAGCCTCTACTGCCATGCCTGCAGTTCCTGCTTGAGCTATCTTGTACTGTCCACCCCTGAGGGCTATCTGATTGCCTCTGTGACCCTCAGCAGGGACTGAAGAGAGGAGGGTCAGCTTGGCAAAGCAAGAAGAGAGCCAGCGAGGGGGATGGGGCTGAAAGAACTCACTGTTCTTTGAAGCTTCAATTGTGTGCTTCACTTTTACACAAGAAATCATAAAGAAAGTCATATAGAAGGTTGTGGCTGTAGGTAGCGCATCACTAACTTCTGGATACTGTCAACTCCAGTAGCTGCAGTCTGCATTAGAGTAAAGCGGAGAAGGAAAAACAGACTGATAGGGGGTTAAAACATTCACTACTGTTGTTTGCTCACATGAGGCAATATGAAGAATGGACACAGTAGAGGATATATTTTAACCATCAAATTATGAGCTGATGATTACGATGAGCGCTGCATAAATTTACCACAAACTGCAGCGATGCTCTGATGGATTCCAAAGCCAACTCGCCCTGTAAACATGATGCAATACAGTTTGAGAAATGAGGTCCCCATTTCAAAACGTGCCACTTCCTTTGTGAATACTGTCAATCACCACTGTGCAACTCAAGTGTGATGGGCTGAGCAACAGATAGAAGCCGGGCAGGCCAGGCCATCTGCTAGCTCTGACATCCACAGACTCAAAGAGAAATCCTGAGACAATTACTAGGAAAAATGCTGCCAAGTTAGGCCCAACAATTCTCTAAAAAGTAATAAAAGGAGATCCTGTAAAAAAAAATCCCCAAACTACAACAACACAGCAGGGTTACATATATATTATGTGTAATACAGCCTTATTTAGTGATGTATAGTGTATAAGGGACTTTTAAAACACACCATAACATAGATACAGAGGCTTGGGTAATTAACAGTGATGCATCGTCTGTACAGCAGAGAAGCTCTGATCCTGCATGTCTGCAGTAACCTGAATAGCTGCTGGGTGGTGTATAGTAGAGTGTTAACTACTTTGTAAAATACACTGAAGCAAAATTAATAAACAAACATAATTTTCTCTTGTCAATACAACCCTAGCATAATGCATGTATTAGTTGGGCCTTAAGCATAGGGGAAAAGATGCAGTGTGCTGATGCTGTTTTGAAGTGGCGTAGAATCATGGGAGACCTGTCCAACATTATTCAGGAATAAGTCATGTTCATGGACTAATCCTCGTCTCAAAATCGAATCTTTGACACCAAAAGCACCACATCATCTGCAAAAAGAAGGCACGAGATCCTGAGGGCACTAAAGTGGAAGCCTTTTGACACTTGCCTACACTTAGAAATTCTGTGAATTACGATCAGAATCAGTGACGAGTCCGACTTATTGCTGACAATGTGGACCAAGCTCTTGCTGTGGTTACACAGGGACTGAATGGCTCATAGCAACAGGCCAGATACCCAATACTCGAGTAGCACCTCCCACAGGATCCCCCAAGGGATGTCGTCGAATGTCTTCTCCAAGTTTTTAAAACACATTTGGCAGGGTGAAATCCCCCACACAGCGATGGGAACTGATAAGAATTTAGCAATTCTGATTCCATTATCGATTCTCATTGGCTCCACTTTAAAAGTCACCACCATCTCTAAGCAGCATATCAAAGACATTACATTCATGCAAATTAATTACATGCTGAGTGGTCATTTGTGTCTGCTGGGGGGCATTTCCCCTTTTTGTTGTGATCATTGCATAAACTTGAACCTACAGTCCCACACACCAACATAAATCCCCGTCCTAATGAGGACACACATATCTTACTCTTAGTATTTAGGTATGAACACAAAAGCAAAGATGAAAATAAGCACAAAGACACTTTAAAGCAATCGTCACGGTGATTCTACTGTACAAACATGACCAGGTAGAAACGGAGGCTGCAGCCTGACTGCTCATCAGTTTGTTACCTGTTGAAGTTCAGCAGCGGCTGGCTTCACCGCAAATGATGGGTCACTTTATCGCAGTGCTGGTCTGGGGTCAGCATTCACTCAGCTTTAACATCACTCTGGGTTCTTGGCTAGCTTAGCGTTAGCATGCTGTCTGTGCAGGTGCTTGCAAAGAGCCGAAGTTGTGTTAACAGTATAATGGAGTTGTTTGCAGTCTCCACTTTACCATCCTGCTCTCATCCTTTTGTGCAGTAAAAATTAAGGTAATGTCCATATCCACGCTGTACACTGCGCCACTATTTTCCCCCTCTGACACACAAGCTGAAATCAGCTCATTGTAGCGAGGGTGCAAGAACCGATTCCTGAGATTGATGGGCAGGAGGACTAACGATTCTGAGGAACTGGACTAATGGGAATCCCTACCATCAAGGTTATCCCTGAATATGGGATTTTCTGGTTTCAGGATTAACTGTTATTACATTGTGAAAACAAAAAACAAAAACTGGACAGTCTGGGCAATGACATACCAGAACTTTTTCTCTAACTTTACACATGGCAGAGGGTCCGTGGCGCACATATAAGTTGCCTGCACCTCACATCCGTTACCTTATATAAACTGTAAGGGAGGCACTCGTAATGTGACATTACACAGGCCGGCTGACACTTTGATTATGTGGAGCAGCATAATTCACAGCATAATTCAGCACACATTCCCTGTGTTGGGGTGGCTGTAGCTCAGGTGGCAGAGCAGGTCAGCCACTAACCAGAAGGTCGGTGGTTCGATCCCAGGCTGCATGCCAAATATCCTTGGGCAAGATACTAACCCCATGTTTGCCTACTGTTGGTGGTCAGAGGGCCCGGTGGCGCCAGTGTCCGGCAGTCTCGCCTCTGTCAGTGCGCCCCAGGGCAGCTGTGGCTACAATGTAGCTTGCCATCACCAGTGTGTGAATGACTGAATGTAGTGTAAAGCACTTTGGGGTCCTTAGGGACTCAGTAAAGCGCTATACAAATGCAGGCCATTTACCATTTACCATTTGTTTTGGAACACAAGCAAATTTGCCCTCCAGAGGTAATCCATTGTACGGTGGTGGAGACTCTAGTAGTCCACCAGACGGGGCACAGTTTTGGTCAGGCATCTGTTCACTTCATGTGTAAACATGCAGTGTCCTCTGTTCTTACCTTATTAACAAATGAGGGTGCGCCTGTATGCGTTTCTCCTCCCTAGTCTCGTGTCATTGGCACAGGGCAGGATGAGGAGCAGTGACTGTCTTTGGATTTGATATTCCTTTACTGACCAAGCAGCCCATGGAGCTAGCCTGTCTGCTTTACACTCATCAGTGGCCACTGGCAGGGACAGTGAGTGGGTAACACAGAGTTTTCATCTGAATCCAGAGAGGTTAGCTCTCTGGGCCAGTTGTGTGAAAGGCTGAATTTAAATGAGTCTGGTCTCCCTCTGAGGGTGACTGAGACCATTTAGAGCTTCCACACACTCACTTAATGATGGCAGATATGCATATTTTAGACATGGCGTGCACCTAGTAATGAAATTCCTTATCAGTCCCAAATGTGTTATGCTTCCTTCAGGATTTTCTGGATAAGTGACGAGCATTTTCCACTATTGGAGTGTATTTAGCTGCAATTTCAGCCTGCCATGTTGTATTTAGGAATGAAGCAATTGATAAGGGGGCCCACCGCCTGAAGCCTCTGCTGTTAAGCAGGTTGATCCCTCCTGGGATTTAGCCACAGTTTCAGAGCTGATTTTTGAGCCTTTGGAGTGTGTGGACCTAAAGGTCATTTCACACAAAAATAGCCATTAGCGAAAAGGATCACTGAATTTTTATCTAGCCATACTTCCTGTGGGAAGCTTTCCCTCCAAACATAGTAAGGTAGTTCTGCTCTAGTCCTGCTGTGCACCTGCATGCTCATTCCACCAGAGGAATGTGGACCCCTCATGGGCTCTCTTTTTTTAAGGGTGTTCCATCCCCACACACATTTGTTAGGGTTTTGTTTTTGTTTTTGGCCTTGATGTGACTGTGCACTCACTGGCACACTTGGTGTGCTTAGCATGGGCTATTAGCTGCATTCTGAGCTTTGGGGTGAGCGTGAGGTGTCCTGGGTCAAGGTGTTATAGTCTTTGGAGCATGCAATCTCCTGTAGTGAGGTACACACTGTTTGGTTACAAGGGCAACCCCAATTCTCTGAAAACCAAAGCCGGTATCTCACCATGCTGCCCTACTTAAATGGTCACATCAAAGAAACACTTTGTGAATGCCTGGTGTGGGGCCAGGGGCTCTTATGAAGGGGGTCTGGGGACCCTGTGTTCTTGAACTGTCTTCTTGATGTGGTGGAAGTGGAGCTTCCGTGATTGGTCACGCCAGGATGGCATACTCCATAGTGAGATAGCTCGCTTGGTTTTCAGTGAACTGGGGTTAGTGTGGCTGTGAAGGTAGAGCAGGTCATCTACTCATTGGAAAAGTGGTGTTTTCTTTATCCATTAGCTTTTCCAGTCTGCATGCCTCTGTATCCTTGGGAAGCTACTGAACCTCGAGTTGCTCGTGAGGCATTCAGCGGAGTGTGGAGATGGATAAAAGCTCTTAGATGTACAAAAAAAGTGCTTGCATGAATGTTTGGGTGAATGAGACATTTAAGTTTGTCTGTCTTTAGCTTTGTTTTCACAATTGAAATGTGTTTTTGGTGACTCTTAATGTTCATGTAATCGCTATTTAACTGGAATTGTTTTGTTTTTGCAGCAAAGGTGTCCTCTTTCACTTGCCGTAGGGATCCTTTGATTTGGCTATGTAATAGAAAGCTTTAATTCCATAAGCGATGTCTGAATACATGGAGCTAACTATACATCTGTTTTTGATTCGTTCTTCCTTAGAAAAGCAATGGTCCAACATCTAATACAGTCCTTCCAGCGTTCATCAGGAACTGTTGTAGCTAAAACATTCAGAGTCAACTACAAAAGGCATGTTCTGACCATGGACGACCTGGGCACTCTGTATGGACAGAACTGGCTCAATGACCAGGTATACTAGTACACTCTAACTGTACACTTTAGGCCTTTTGGGGGGAATTTTGACTTTATCTTAGGCATTATTGTACCTAAATCCAAAGGGAGTCATTTAAATGTTATTCAATGCACCTGTGTTTTTCCTGCTGTGGCACATTTTAGAGATACTGCTGTAATACTTTGTAACTTGTATGTGCTGTAAATGATGCAGGTGCATGGAATCGACTGTTAGGTACATCAGTATATGTTCTCGTTCTCAAAAGTAGGGATGTTACAACATCCATGTTTCATCATCAAGAAAAGTAAAACAAATTAAAGCTGCGAGCAGCGATGATGGGATACTCACTCTTTGGCATGTCAGAGTTTATTGTAGCGTCTTTACCTTGCAGAATAAAGTGCATTAAGGCGACTCTTGTTGGGATTTGGAGCTATAGAAGTTAAACTGAACTGAATTGAAAATTTCAATTTGCTGGAGGTGGGGAGTGGTGCAGTTGAGCCATTTCCTGTAATCATTGGGATATATTTAAATAAACTTCCTCAACGATCACGTTAAATATAGAGGAGGTGATTCAGATTGCAGGTTCAGATTGGACAGTGTGCATTTGAGTTACAGCAGCTTCGCGCTTCCTGTCGTAACTTTGAGGCAAACTGTAACACAAACTACTTAAGACTTTCCTAACCAAATTTCAGACATTCCTTGTCAATCACACTGAACCACATAACCACAAAGTTAAAGTGTAACATCTGGAAATGACAAAAAAATTGTCTTAAATGAAAAACTGCACACTTCCTGTTGGGTTTGTCTCAAAGGTCCTCTGAACTGATTTGTCTTGGAATGTTGCACACGTGTACCAAATTTCACCCACACAGGTAAAACTGTGTATGTAGAGCCATTTTGTACTGTCCACATGCCAGTCCCATAAAATATGGAAGTCTAGGCCCTCAGCAAGGCTTTAAAATCAGATTGTATTTATGAAAACAGTAGTTTTGATTCACACTTCCAGGCCTCAAAAGTAAAGAGAATCGTATCAAAAGTGTTGCTGCCTGAGAAAATTTGGGAAATCAGAAGGGGATTTTTTTTCTCTTTAATTCTTACATTGTTTTTGTGTTATTCAGGTGATGAACATGTACGGTGACCTGGTCATGGACTCTGTGCCAAAGAAGGTAAGTAAACTGGAAACTAAACTAAAAAACGGTGTCCTTATGAAATTAAGGTTTATTCCAGCTTATGATGTGGATGGTTTACATGGTTTACCTACCTACAGTTATTCAGATTGCCCCTTTGCAAAAGCCATATGTAACATCTTCTGAGATTCTTCAGCCTCTTCCCCACATGTTTAATCCTTCTCTGCTGAACACAGTGAAACCATATTTCACTCCATACATCAATACACAATATCAAATACATCAAATACTTGATGTATTTAGTACACAAGTATACATTTTTTTCCACAACATCTTTCTGTGTATTTAGCTCATAATGAAAATAGCCACTCAGAATATATAAACTGAGTATAGAAAGATCATACAGCTCTGATATGATCCTCTTCCTTTTTCATTGTTATTATGATAAATACTTTTGTGGAGGGTCTAATAAGTGAATAGTGATATTATATTTAGGGCAGAAACTATTAATTATTTTAATTGGGTAGTTCAGTTCAATTCAGTGTTATTTATATAGGGCCAAATCACCACAGTTGCCTCAAGCCGCTTTATATTGTAAGGTTAGAGACCCTACAGTAGTGCAAAGAAAACAGAGAAAACCCAACAATCATATGACCCCCTATGGGCAAGCGCTTTGGTGACAGTGGGAAGGAAAAAGTCCCTATTAACAGGAAGAAACCTCCAGCAGAGCCAGACTCGGGGAGGGACGGCCATCTCACGTGACCTGTTGGGGGTGAGGGGAGGAAGACGGGACAAAGACAAACTGTGGAACAGGTTAACAGTAATTAATAATTAAATGCAGAGAGGTCTATTAACACATAGTGAGTGAAGAAGAAAGACCCAGTGCATCATGGGAATCCCCCGGCAGCCTACGTCTATTGCAGCATAACTAAGGGAGGATTCAGGGTCACCTGGTCCAGCCCTAACTATATGCTTTACCAAAAAGGAAAGTTTTAAGCCTAATCTTAAAAGTAGAGATAGTGTCTGTCTCCTGAATCCAAACTGGAAGCTGGTTCCACAGAAGAGGG
>VUQG01021544.1:15180-32508 GCA_015106755.1 Etia nguti | reverse complement strand
GGAAGGGAGAATAGTAGAAAGAAAGCAGAATGTGAAGGCAAAAAAGTCCCAGGAAAACATTAGGGCTATGTTGAAAAGAGGAAGGAGCATGGATGGATGGATGGATGGATGATGTGTAGGAGAGAGGATAGGAACACTGTTGTGCTTTTACGGGAGGACACCGGCTGCTAGGAAGTGAGGTGGGTAATAAGGCCATAGCTCATTCCTGTGGAGGTGTCTGCGAGTGTGAATGTCTCCAACAGTCTATGTGTGCAGAAGTTATGTGTCTGTGTGCTTACGTTGCGAAGAAGGAGCAGGCTCGATCCTATTAGTGACTACTTCTCACCAGATGACTTATATTCACCTCGTTTTTCACCAACTGGTTGACAGCAGATGCTTGAGAAGAAGAAAAAAAAAACACATGTAAGCACATACACACAAGCAGAATTGTGCAGCTACAGGAGCAGTGACACGTGAAATCTGCTCCTCCTTACTGATGTGAAGGCCATCAGTGCAGAGAAAAAACAGTTTATACCAGTGGGCGGGGTGTGGGGATAAAAAGAATTACCTTAGATAACAGAAACAACAGTAATAATAATAACAGCAATAAAATAATAATACATTTTATTTATAGGTGTCTTTAAAGACCTGCAAGGTAACACTGCAAGCTAACAAATTTAGCCTGCACCAGGCTGCACTGCACTACCTAGTACTGCCATAAAATAGACAATTTAAACAATACAACATGATTGACATTTCTGTGCATGAAAGTACCAGAGAACTTCAGGAACATGACATGATCAAATCCAATGTTTAATTTAAAAAGCTAAGACTGCAGGCATGTCAACAAGGGAGATGCAAATGTCAATTAAGAAATATTTTATTATTCACATTTATATAGTGCTTTTCTAGTCTAATTGAGCCCTCAATGTGCTTTAGACTGTAAGTTGCATTTAATCATACAGGCATACTGTGCTTCTCTGGAAGCCAGAAGAAACCTACGTGATCATGCGGGCACGGGTCCACATAGAAACGCCCCAGCCAACCAGGAGATTCAAATCTGGAACTTTCTTCCTTTGAGGTGACAATACTAACCACTGCATAATCATTCCACTCAAGGGTGGATGACGTTAGCAGTGTAAGTGAATGTATGAGTGGAGAAGTGTTAAATGCAGTGTTGTACAATGCAAGAAATTGAAAACTGACACAGCAAATGCAATCTAATTGGGTGCCTCATAAGGGAGAGGTGCACAGCAGCCGAGCTCCCAGGACTTTTATAGAGCAGTGACACACTGGGCCCAGGTATTGCCAGTGTTGCTGTTTGGGAAAAAGCCACACCTCCTCTGCAGTGTCTACAACGCCAGCTGCCAGACAGACTGCCACAAATGTCACTTGCTGAGCAGTTCTTAAACTTACCTTCTCTCGTGTCTTTTCTTTCTCATATCTTGCTCCAAATCTGAGAGTGCAGTTAACACACCTTAACATTTTTTTTCTTCCTGTAAAATACACAGAATCGCTATCAAGCTGCACAGAAACAGTTTGGTGCTATTTGGTGAGCTGTTTGAAAGGTTGCATTTGAAAAAAAACATGCTACTTAAAAAATAAATACATTTTTTTTTTAAATGGTTTTGTGCTCACAATTGTTTAGGCTCACTGTAGCGGTAACTAGCTCCTAAAGCACAACTTTATTGACATGAACCATCATCATCCATCATTATAGTTACATCATGGATGTGTGACAGGGATGAGAAAGTTGTTTTTTTTTAAACAACTGTGTAGAGCGGCATTACTTGTGATTATTTATGATTTGTAGCATTTTGTATTACTCTCCCTAATGTAATGCAAAATTTAATTAGGTTGCTCATTAACTGAAGGTATAAGAAATGCCCTTTAACCTTTAAAGTCTTACCAAGTATATTTGTCTAATTTCTAGTCAGAAATATCTCATCACGCTTAAAATTACTTACTTTTCTGCTTTTTTGTAAAATATTACATCTGAAAATTCATGGATAACAACAATAATTATATTTTGTCATAAAAGATATTATTTCGATTAAAGTTCTTGCACATGCTGGTGGATTAACCATTACAGAAACATAAAAATGATTTAGGTACTTATCAGTATTTTGGTACTAAACCTTACTGTGGTTGGTGGTCTAGTGATTGTTATGCACTGTATGTATAAGATGTTTCCGTGATGAGTACAAGCGCTGAAGAAGTTATCATAAGAAAATGGGTACTAGCAAATTGTGGCTTAATTGTTGAATTTTAAAATACAGTGCCTTCAGTACTCATAACTGAAAAAGTAGCCTTATTACTGGACTTCATTGCTAAAAATACTTATAGGAGAAAAGGTAAAGTATGTGAACCGAGCTGTGTTTTCCCTTTGGTTTGTTTATGTTTTAAATAAGGGAAATATGATTTTCTTTCCCTGTTCATTTCCCCCTTTTTGTATGTGTATGTGTTTATGAATCATTTCTTATCTGAGAAGGTGGGGAAATTAAAAACCTAGTTAAAAACACCATCCTCTTCATGCTGTCCAAGCCCCTTGGTAGAACACAGTCTATCTCAAGCATGGAAATAGAACATCTTCTATTGAACTAACAACCTTGTGCACTTACAGTGGATGTCTGAGTACTGTATAATCAGTTGCCCACGGGAATTTTGTAATTGCAAGATATTTAACAAAATCCCCATCTATCTTGCAATGGTTTGCAATTTGGACTAGTCCCCACACTTTTACTTCACAAACCCTCCAAAATCCGTTTCTTATTTCTAAAAGTTTTGCAGAATCCCAACAGGAAAAATCTTCTCATCCATCCATCCATCCATAAAAAACACCCATTTTCAATCCCATCTTGTCCTTTAAAGTGAAAGTTCATTTGTGTTATTGTAATTTACCATTTTCACTGTGACATTTTCTCCCAAGAAAGAGGACTGACCCGATCAGACTCTTCACCTGAAATATAGTCCGAGCAAGCCCAAGAACTAATGGTTTAGAGGGAGGATATACGAATCTCACCCAATAATTTTGGTTATTTTAATTAAATTTATGCATATTCTTCCCTCTGAAGAATTTGGGGCATCTGTATTAGCGAGAGAAGGAAGAAAAAGAGAGAGGAAGAGAAAATGGGTCACCTAAACAGAGGGACTGAGAGGCTTCATTAGGATACCCGTTGCAGTCATTCTGTGGTCATTCTAATTCTGCCTCAGCATTCCCATTCAGCACTCGTGGGAATCCAATATCTGCCTAACATTTGTGACCTCGTCAAAAACAAGAAATAACCAGGAGTCAGGTCACGCCGGTCTCACCCGCCACCACAGTTGTGACATCCTGCCACCGCTTTCTATTTATTCTGCCTAAATTAGCACTTCATCTCACTCGCCTTGGAAAGAAAAATGTCAGGTTGTTTCTAATCCAAAACTTTGCAGGTTCTCGGTGAAAAGAAAAAAAATGCAGCCTTTGTCTTTGTCAGTGAAGGAATTAGGATGTTAGCGCTGAGACAATTTGATGTTAACTGTGCAGGGGAATTAGATGTACCATGTAATTTTGCCTTTCAAATATGATAGCTGATCAGATGGAATAGGGCAAAGCTCTGTCAAAGTTTCTGCACTTCAGAAGTTCCTCCTCCCTCTTACATCTATCATTTGCCCTTTCTCATTAGCTATAATTCTCCGCATCGCCCTCTCTCTTCTTCACCCGATAACGCCCGTTCATTTTTCTTCGTTCCCCTCTGTGTTGTAGACACTTCCTTTCACTTGTTTCACTCCCTCAGTCAGCGCTCTCTTGGCCCCAAGCACAGTAGACTCTAATATGTCTTTAAAAGTAGGACACCACTGAGTAATTTGTTGCACCTAGCAAATGATAATTCACAATTGTCACCATATATCCATGACTACAGGGCCACCCCAAGCACACAATAGCATCTGCTTCTCAGGAGAACAGCCATTGTGCTTTTTTTTTTCGTCATTGTATTGTCGAATTGAATTTGAAAATATAGGATTATTTCACAAAGGCATGACACCATTTCACAGCAGGGATGTTTGTACCCTTTGTGTAAGCTGCGTCATTTCACTGCCATTACATGGAATTTGCTGTGTTCTAGATTGCTTACAGCCACCTTCTGTTGTAGCTGCATTTCCTGGCAGTAAGCGTGAAAATATATCTGCCTTAATTTTAAGCTTTTATGCTGTAATGTTGAAGGCTTAGTAAAAGCAGTTTCGCAAGGTTTGGCCTCTCAAGAGACTGAATGCCAACATTAATATTAGTCTCAACAATATGTAAGCAACAATGTTACTTATATTATTTAACTGTCAGTTTTATTGTTTTGGTGGTTCTTTGTTAGTGTACAGTTTAAAGGGGGCGAAAAAGGCATTTACAAGTCTAATACAGATGCAGTTCAATAGCATTTGAGGTGGCCTTGACCCATAGTAGCAGTTGTAAAAGTAAAAGCTTTTCAGTCTGCCGTCGTAGTCTTATGGAAGTCTATAAATGGAGTGTTCCTACTGTTACAGCTTCTGAAACACAGGATTGCACTTAAGCTCGCATTCATACATTTAGATTTAAATACGTTTTTTTTTCCAAGATGCAACACAACAGGCTGTCAACATAAGGCTGGCATGTTCTCGCCCAACAAAAGTTGACACTGTCAATCCATTATTACCCAAAGAAAGTCATGTATTACACATTACTTAAAGGTTATGCAGTATGTTATATAATTGTAAATACTCCCCATATAGAGTAATTTGTATGGTACTATGCTACTCATTACATTATTTCTCCTTATTCCGTCATATGAAATGAAATGCATTTACTGTAGTACAGTAACTGGAATGTGTAGTGTGATTATAGTAACACGTCACACCCACCACTGTTTATGATGTGCTTTGTTCCGTACCAGCTCTTCTCCCTAAATGGACATATCTTCATCTTTAATGGCTAAACAGTCCACTGTGTTCACTTCTAGTTTGCTATTCTTGATCCCTTGTCCATACTGCTTTCTAGGAAGATCACACATAACGTGGTGCGTTAAACAATCAAAGGCCTGTACTATGAAGCAAGATTTGATCTCTTTCTGGCATCTTTTTTAAGATCACCAGGTTTAACCCTGCTTGCATCGCCCTGGTTACTGCTTTGAAGCACATTAGTGATCAACATGTGTGAAATCACCACCTGTTTGCCAGTCAGTTCAATCAAAATATGATCAAAATTCACGAAAGATTCCTTGAACCTTTGTGCATTAACAGTAGGACTGTCTAAAGTTTTTGTGTTTCCATGATGAGCTTCAGTAATAAATATAAATTCTTAGACGCGGCTTTATTTCTTTATTTTTTCCCTGGTGGCTGTTTTTTTTTAATTATTATTTTATTGTTCTGTATGCATTAATATATGATCCTAAAACAGGACACTTATTTGTACTTTCTGACCTTACATCAAACTGGGACAAAAATAAAAACTGAAACTGTATTTTAAACATTAATTTACTGTCAGATTCTCTTGTGTCTTTAAGATAAAGTTGTTTTTTGACTTTCAGTACAAAGTTTGCACTTTTGCCAGATTTCTATCAAGGCTTCAAATAGGCTAGATTTTATTGATCTTTTCCAGGTCTTTTCCAGTCTCACTAATCAAAAACTTTTCAACCACACACACATCCCTACAGTTTTTGGGGTTTTTTTTTTTACCATACTGTTCAGTGTTTGTGCTCTCAGACTTTACAGACTTTGTCTACAGCAGCAGTGCTACTTTCAGCCTGTATTACGTGTTTAACCTCTTACTAGTTTTCCATAGTGTAGGCTTCCGGTACACTTATTCATATTTGTGATTGGGCTGATGCTTCCAGCATCACCTCATTTGTGTGAACGCGCAGAGGAAACCCTGGGTTAATTTAGGGAGCTGATAAGCAGCTTCATGTGCCTTCTTATTCTGATTGCCAGAGTTAATGTAAGTGAATTCAGATAAGGGAAAGGCACCCAGTAAATGTTCAATTCACTTCATAGTAGTACAGGCCCCAGGTCAGGCATGTTTTTTTTTGTTTTGTTTTTTGTTCTTTTAGTCCATTCATACCCACGTTGTAATATAATTGGACCAAAATCTGTGCAGTATAATCTTCTTTATTAATTTCCTGTATTGTTGTTGTTGTTGTAGGAGGTGGAAGTAAGATTTAACTTTTTGTATATGTATTTCTCTTGAAGTGTATGTACTAATTATTTTAGTTTGTGTGGCTGTACACAGCTATTAATTACATTATTAATGAAGCGCTACTCTTTTGAACCTACTGCTTTTCGTTAAGTGGCCTTTTGGGCACATCAGTCTCTGGTTGGGTTCACCTTAGATCAAATCTTTTTTGAAGTTGTCTGTATGACAAACTTAGGCTTAGGTGTGAAGGCTTTGACTGAACAATAATTTATACTAACCCTGATGATCTGAAATAAGGTTGATGAACGTTGTGAGACTGAACCAGAAACAAAGCCTAGTTTGTCTGCTTTTTTGTTGTCGTTTTTTTCGGTTGTCAGGTGCATTTGATTGAAAGACGTGCTCCTGTTTCAGTCAATAAAAGTGTCTACACATGCTGTGCAGCCTGACATGTGAAATGTAGATTGAGCTCTTGCTGGTCTTTTGATGGAACGCTTTAGTCACAAAATTTTACACAGGCTGTTTATAAAAGTTATGTGATTAATCTAAAACTTTAAGCAGAAAAGGATAATAAGATATGCCATAGAACTGAGAAAAGTTGGTTGCTTGTTAAAAACACAGGGACTACCACTTCTGTTAATTAAAAATAAATATTAGCACAAGGAGGTCTGGTTAAAATGGAAAAGAAAAACATTTCACCATATAACGAAAAGCTTTGTATGTGGAACTCCTTTACTGTGATTTAACATAAAGCCAGCTGTCTATCATTTTTTTTGTTTCTGTGTGTGCTTTACAATAACTTGTCATTTGTCCAAGGTTATTCTGTATCGTCTGTGACAGTTTGAAATTGACTTTAAGTTTCAAGGCATTTTTTGAGTGAAATACTAAACTACAATATCTGCATCCTGTTGAAGAAAATGAAGTAATAGAGCACTTTAGAGAAGAAAAGGAAATCATTTGTATGCATTGAGCCCAGTGGAAAATTAAACAAGTATAGCAAAGGGGTGCTCGTAACCAACAATGTAGTGCTTGAACCAGATCATTTGCTGAAATAGAAACAGTCATACAGATATGAGATATAAACTGGGTGAATGACAGCCAATCACAGTTTCATCTAAAGCGTATGGCGAGAGTTTATACAAGAAGAATACTTAAGCTGGGCTTCTTGCATCAGCAAGGTCTCTGACAGGCAGAAAGCGTTGTTCAATGAAAGTGAGTATGGCAGATGAAAAATACAAAAAGCTGACTTACTGTTCTCTGAATCTAAAAGATGCCCGGCAGCACCATCAGCACAGAACTGGCAGAAACAAGTGGGTATATCCATCTACTGTGTGCAGTCGGGTCATAAGGAGACTTTACTGAATTAGTACTTATTAAAGTTGTATTTATGGAAGTCTTTATGAATGTGGAAACAAAGCAAAGTGACGCTTGAAAATATAAAAACTGGGTCTAACTGAAGGCAGTTTCATTGGCAAAGTGCTGAAGAACGATGCTTTAACCGAGAAACACGGTAGAGGTTCTCTGCTGCTTTAGGACTGCATTGCTGCAAATGGAGCTAGGGGCTTGGTCAGAATTAGTGACCTCCTCATTAATAAGAAACATAGGCAAAATCTCATTTGTCGTGCAATACCACCAGAGAGGCATCTGTTTGTCCCCAACCTTAAAAATGAGTCATAAAGAATTATTTTAGTGGCACGGAAAAAGAGCCGAGTCGTGTAACAGATTGTTTGCCCAACACAGAACCCTTCAGTCAACATCAGTGAGTCAGTCTGGGGATTCACGAAGAGGCAGAAGTGACTTAGAGTCCCTAAACAGACGTAAAAACTGTAGCGGGTTCACAGGGATGCTAACAACATGGGGTGAAAAACTGTACCCTGGTGGACCTGGGGAGAATTCATGTTTTGGGATTTTTTTTGTAAACCATGGTCACAAAAAATTTGATTATAGTTGATGAGAGATTATGTTTTTCCTTTTCTGCATTTTTATTGAATAATAAAAATGATCAGCTCTTACAAGAAATATCCTCACATTACAGCAAGTGCTTAAAGCTTTTACTCATTGTCTGGATGTATGGTGGGGATAAATGTCTGTTTGAGAATGCCAACGGAGGAATCAAATTTTAACTCACTGTTTTGAATCAAATCCCAAGAGACCCAGTTGCATTTGCTATAATAAACCAAGATGTGAAGGAACACCTAAGCTTTGTAATCCAACCCAACTTGAAACGCCAGACAGCTGTACTTACTTTAGATTTTTCAGAAGTGGTAATTTTATGTAGTTTAGGATTAAAGTGAGTGTGTGTCTGAACTGCCTACCTGTCATCTTGTTTCTTCTTATACAGGTTGTTCAATGGGTGGAGGAACAATTGGGTTTTGAATGTAGCTGACTCATTATTATTTTACTGTATACCTTTTCAGCTTAAAAAGTTCAAGAGTAGCAGGTCAGTTTTGAAGATTCATTTGAATTATGCAGGCATCTTGAATCCTCTCAAGATGTTTGATCATCCTTGTGGGGTCAGATTTAATCCTCACCTAGTTTATTCCCTTTGTGTAAACTCTTAAACGCTAGAGGCACGCACACGCACACGCACACACACAAGTATGCAAGTTGTAAACAAGTTGGAGAAGTTGTTTAAGCAAGACTGTGCCATTCCACTCTGAGAGTCGCTGTTGCCAGCTTGACCTGCAACAACCTCCTTAACGTTCTGGGCCAATTTTGATCAGTGCCGCACATACACTTCGAAAGAGTAAACATGTTTACAAACTGAAATATGCTGCTGAAATATATTTCTCTAAAAGGGAATGACACTTCTGGTGAACATATGATCTTGAAACATTTCACACTTTACTGACACTGTAAAAAGAGATGGCGCAGCTTGAGGACGGTTGTGTCTGCAGATAAAGTTTGTAGGTAATCATGTCAGTGTTGTCCGTGGCTTAACTGTGACACTGCATTTAAAATAGGCTTAAGAGACATCTGATGCCCACTCTGCTGCCCCGCTTCCCCACTTGCCTTGATTTTGAGTCTGAGTGACAGAAGCCTATGAAGAGTGTTTCATACATGCTGAGTGAAGCCAAACCAAAGTCAGCGGAGTTCCACTGAGCTGCCCTGGTTAGGGTTAGACATCAAAAAATTATCTGGGCCATTGCTGCGCAGATCAGTGCAGAAATAGTTTGGTTCATGGTGTGAAAGGGCCATGTGAAAGCACTTCAGTGACCTAAATAATGTGCTACCATGCCCAGAACCATTTCCACCACCAGCAGAAACCTTTAAGGTGACGTCCAGACGTAGCACCTAGAGATGAATTCCCTTCAAATTACTATCAACATTTTGACTCTCTCTGAATAATCACTTTCAGCCATTAACATAAAAGGGCTTCAAAGGCTGCTCTGAAGGGTTCCCATGGGAGTCCTCTCAGAGTTTCAAAGCAGCAAAAAGGGTTTGCAGACAGGCTTTCACCAGTGGGTGCCACTTCATTGCATAAAAGTCACAGAAGAATCTAAAGTAACGCCGTGTCCACCAATGCAGGACAAACATAACTTGTCCTATGTCATTGTGCAAGAGCTGTAAACTGAATTGCTTGCACCAACACGAGCTTTCTCACTGATCTAGTTTCCAGACTCTCCCTTTCCTGCACAAAGCTGCTGAGGCTTTAATTACTTCTGCTGGGCCAGCACAGGTGAAGCACATTCTCACTAACAAGGTGGTTTCCAACCAGGGAGTACTGAAACCCAACAGGAAAACAACATGATTGAGGGGGAAACCAGTTCCCGCAATAGAGGGTAACCGATGCTTATAATAATCCTCTGCACAACTCATTTCACCAGCACTGTAAGATCATTACAGAAGAAACATGTTGCGAGTGGATGGGAATCGAGGGAGGAATGTGTCATCGACTGAAAATAAAATGCTAGCTTGCCTCCACACGTGATGCACGTTCATTTGCAGTCGTGCACATATATGCAAGCAAACACAAGTCTGAGCTCAGATCACACACTTAGATTGTCAAAGTCAGGCAAAGAAACACATTCTTCAAATGTCTGCATCATTGAAGATCTCACCTTTGTAACCTAAAAACAACGGGTGATTACAGGCCAAGAAATGCATGGCATGACCTGGTTATGATTTGCAAACAAATCAATCTTGATCTTTACATCATCAGATTCTGCAGTTAATGTATGCTGCCATCACCGTCTTTGCCCTTGTTTGGTAAGTCGGTCAGCAGCACAAATGCAGGAGTGGTGTAATAGCACAGACCAGTGGTGACTCTTTGTTATGGCATCGTTTGCCTTTTGCCAGGGACTGATTTATTCTAACCATCTTGATATTATTAATAGGTTTTCTATAGCATTCTTTCAATTTAGTTTTAATGTATTTGTTGCTCATTGTATTATTTATTTGGGGATATACAGAATTTATAGGCTAGCCTAACTTACAGTGCGTACAGTGGCCATCCCATCAGATACACCAGAAGTAATAGAAAATAATAATAATAAGATTTATAGATTTAAGTTGAAAATGTTCAAAATATTCATTTTCTTAAGTGACTGATTCACAGCATGTGTGTAGAGGACTTTTGGTCAAAATATTTAATTTCAATAAAAGACAAATATCATCATCAGCACAAGCATTTGTGGAAAAACCCTGTAATCCTTTCAGATCCACACTGATTTCCCTCCACCAGTGATTTCTTCTTTGCTACATCTTGATATCACTGGAGTCACAAAACATGGAAAAACACTGAAGAGTGCCATCTGTATATCTGTGTGCAGGTCTGTGTGTGCACATGAATGTATGGTCTGTTACATTAAACATGCCTCCCTGCTAGTATTCACACATGGACCTTTGATCTGCGAGTGTGTGAGTGTGTACTTTTCATACCAAGGTGCTGCATGCTTTTCCCACTTGGGCATTTCAGCCCCTTTTCCACTCACAGCCTGTACTTCTTGCTGGCATGGAAGCCTTAAAAGCCTTAAAAGCTCCCAGTGTAGAAGTTGAGCCACGGCTGTCCATTTGACCCAGACTGCTTTTGGAACAACTGAGCTGCACTAGCTGAACTCGGGTTTCAGATTGGAAGCTTTGATCTGAATGCAATGATATAAACACACACACACACACACACACATACACACACATATCAATGCAAAAATGAGTGCAAGAAGAACATGGGGAACTTAGTTGAAAGTCAGAGTTGTCTTTAAGATCAGTGACTTCTTTAAAGCTAAAGCTCTGCTCTTAATTCCTTTCCTTCTCCTTCTTTCTCTTCTCTTTCCTTCCCCAACCTCTTTGCTTTCTCACTGTATCCTCTCTTCTCTCTTGCAGGAGAATTCTGGGGAGATTTCTTACTCTTTCATTCCTCAAGGATGAAGCAGCGCAGTGTGTCTGTGCACTGAAACAGGTAGGCAATTATTACCACAGTGAACGTCAAACAGACACATGCACACACATGAACATTTACTGTCAGAAGCCCTTTTTTCCCCAGGTGAGTTTTGTGTACGATCTGTTTTGCTAAAAGGCTGTACCATGACCACTAAGGAAGACACAGCAAGGGAGCAGACAAAGATAAAGAAAGGGATGGAACCTTTCTTCTGAGAGAGGGAAGAAAACTCAGAGGGAGATTCATCATAAGGCCCAGAGAAAAATCAAGTGAAAACGTTGATAGGATGAAAGTTTAACCAAACATCAGTTCCCCACAGGAGTAGCAAATCTGCTGCCGTCGCAGTGGACGGACTGGGAGAAAGACATGCAAAGAGACAGACTGACAGACAGGACAAGACAGAGCGGCGATCCCCAGCTGTTTTTAAAATGCTGCCTCTGATACATTATTGAATATGCGGCTCTCTAACGCATCGCTGAGCTTTCCTCTCATGTTAGTGCTCAAGTTTGCATAGCGTCACCATTCTAAATATAAAGCATTCGCTCACCCCCTTTTATTTTTTGCTAAAAGATGCAGAGGCTGCACGTAGGCTGTGTGTTGCTCTGAGAGCCACTTTCCTTTTCTGAGGCTATAGCTGGAGTTTGAGTTGAGTTTGTGTGTGACTCATTTTGGTACCAATCCTCAGCAAACTTTACAAAAACCAAAATAGATATCATCAAACTCCTTGAAAGCTGGCTAGATGGTGCATAGAGTATACTGAAGCACGATGAGTGCTTCACTGGGACTCGTATGTACTGTTTGCTGAAGGAAGTATTGAGGAGATTGATTTTGCTGCTCAACAGCAGGTGGAATACAGCAGATCTAAGACACCTAATTTTTCTCAGTTCCCTTTTTTCTGATATGATTTAATAAGGTGAATTTCAGTGGATGTTGTGAGGCCAGAGTCCTGAGACTTATATGTTTATATTGTGGAGTACCAGGTGTAATCTACAGGTGGCAGCAGAGCAGCATACCCAGCAGAAATGTTTCTGGAGCAGACATTATTGGCTCATTTTAAGCAGCAAGGGCTTTTGTACAGTAGGGCCTTCATAAACCTCTGTGGCATCATTGCAAGTTTTCAAGCAGATCATTCTTCCAGCCCTAGAAAAACAATATTCTTCAATAATCTTCTCTTGCAGCTCCCACTTTCAAACTTCATGTGACAGGATGAACCATGAGCAAAGGTAATAAAGTTTGCTTTCTTTAACCGTTTCTGTGCTTGTGTGCTTCATTAGCGTATGCAGTGGCATGCACATTTTAAGGGTGTGTCTCTGTTGTCTGACAGATGTTGCAATGGCATGATTAGTCCTCTGTGTGTGAGGTTGCTATAGTGACTGTGGGTTGAGTGTTGGGGAGGCCAGAGTGGAATATAAGGGGTGCTGAGGATGAGAAGAGGGGGCGGAATAGGAAATGAAGTGCTTGTTGCCTCCGGCCTGTGTGTGTTTCTTTTTCTCGTTTTGTATGTGAGAGTGGGTGTGTTTGTGTGATGTTTATGTCTGTTTGTTTGTGTATCTGTATAAAGAGCACAGCATTGAAGAGACACTCGTCTGTGTAATTGGGAATTTGATCAAGATAACTCACTCGAATACACAGTCAATCATGTGCGCACGCACACATTTTCTTTCTGCGTAGGAGCGACAGAGACAGGGATCCTGTGATGGCTGGAGCGTGGGCTTGGGGTAACCTGTTCTGCCTCACAGACCAACACTATGAGTGGGTCACACTTTGTATCACTTATCACTTAAACTGCCACGTCAATGGAGCTGTTTAGCAGACTGGTACAAGCAAAAGAAATGCCCTCTGCCTCTGTGAGCACAGAGATTGTACAACACTAGTCTGAAGCACTTAAATGTAAGGCTCCAGAATAGGCCAGTATCAACAGTATTACCCTGAGGGTACCATCTTCCATGAGGCCTTGTCAGACCAAAGTGGGGATCCCTTTTGTGAAGTAAGAGACGGTTTGGGAGTTCTTGGCCTTTGAAACATAAAGTGTTGGTTGAACTGCATATAACTCAGACATGATTTGCAGGTTTGTTTTAAGGGAAGGTCAAAAGCCATACCACCTATAGACGTAGAGAAGATTGTGAACTCTTTCATCTTTTTTGTGTTTCTATTGTTATCTGTAGGGATAACAATAGCTAAATCAACTCTTTATTACTTGATACTCTTTCAAGTACTTGGGCTCTCTCTGTGTTTGATGTTGTTCTGAGTACTGACCCACAACCTGTGCATTCCTAACCCTTGTTTGAGGTTCACGGTTTTGTTGCACTCATGTTTACTGATCTGGTGGAGAACAATAATTTAGAGAGTATATTTAAAGGTCTGAGTAATGTTATCTTATCTTCAGTTACAACATATGAAGAAAGAATTAATGGTTAGTCTCTACATTGGTAATTTTTCATCTTATTTTTAAATTGCCATTTGTTAGGGAATTCTTAGAAAAAGCTGTAGAAAGTCAGATCCTTATTACGCAAATTACATTTTTTTCCCAACCTGTTACATTCTAGCTTTCAAAAGCAGCACTGCACTGAGACTGCTCTTTTGAAATTCTATAACAGTCTTTTGATGGCTTCTAATGCAGGGATTTGTTCTGTACTCATTCTACTTGACCTCAGTTCAGCCTTTGATACTGTTGATCATAAAATTTTACTTAATAGGCTTAAGTTTCTGGCTGGTCTCTCTGGCTCTGTGTTACATTGGTTTTCTTCCTATTTATATATTCCTCTGACAAGACTTTTTCTGTGAGGGTGAACAAGTTCTCCTCTGATATTCCCTCCCTAACCTGTGGGGGTTCCACAAGGTTCAGTACTAGGTCCATTATTATTTTCTTTCTCCATTCTTCTCCTAGCTGGCACCATTGAGTATTTTTCTGATTTCTGATTTCTGTTTCTTAAAATGTCTTTGCAGATGATGTTTAGCTGTATATGTCTTTAAAACCTCACCAGCAGGATTGGCTGTTCACTCTAGTCTCCTCTTTCACCCACATTAGTGACTGGCACTCAAGCAATTATTTGTTCCAAACACAAACGAGACTGAGGCTATGATTATAGCTTCTCCTCTATAATATACTAAAATCAGTCAGGCTCACGCTTCTATTTGTTCATCTTCTAAGTCCAGCATTTGAAATCTCAGCATAATATTTGATTCCTCTCTGGACTTTGATTCACAGGTAAAATCTATTTATTGTTCCTGTTTCTTTCATATCAGGAAGATTTTAAAATGCAACATATGGTGTCTTTGGTGAAACCAAAACCATGCATTTGTGTCATCATGCTTAGATTATTGTAACGCCCTGTTTACTGGTTTAGATAACTCATCTTTTTCAGGGCCTCAAACAGGCAAAAAATGCTGCAGCAGACTATTAACACATTCTAGTAAGAATCCTATTTTATTCTATTTTATTTGTTAATTATTATTTGATATTTATTTATTATTCATTTATTTTATTTTATTTCTTTACCAGTAGATTTTAAGATCTGTTTTAAAATTCTTACATACAGAGCACTAAGTGGCCAGGATCCATAGTATTTATATAAACTTTTTACTAAACACACCGTTCCTTGCAGTATTTGATCACAGGCTCAGAATTTGTTAGTTGTTCCTCGTATAAGATTAAAAACAAGGGCAACAGACAGTCTGTGGCGCCAACCAAGTCTCCCATTTTGTATTGCTATTACAGCACTTGATTTTCTTGTTTATTTTACTCTGTCTCGTTGTACAGCGCTTTGGGATTGCTTGTCTGTGAAAGCGCTTTATAAATAAAGTTCTGTGGTGGTTAACATGTTCACCGTACATGTGAAAGTTCCCCCGTTTGATTCCAGAAGGACGCACAAACTCAGCCTCAGCTAGTGTACTATTAGTGCCAGTCCCAAGACAGTTGAGAGGGTTTTGTTAGGAAGGGCATCCGGCATAAAATCTGTGCCAAATCAAACATGTGGATCCATCCGCTGTGGCGACCACTTGGGAAATAAGGGAGCAACCAAAAGAAATTAGTGGTATTTATGTCAGCTGCAGCGCATTTATCAATACAAATACAGTTCTGGTTTGGGATAAACCACTAAACCTTTCCCCTTTTTTAAATGCACTGTAGGTTTATGGAGTGCACAAACTCTCATCCCAGATTTCTTGATTTAGAAAAAAAATAAAGATTAAGTGAATAATTAAAGATATGATATTCAAAACCAAACATACTCCCATATAGAAGATTTGTCTAAAATATGAATGGGGAAGCATGTTAAAATGTCTTAAAATCTGTATTCCTTTATGTAAGGTGTCATGACATGAGGGATTGCTCTGGTAATAAAAACTGCCTCAGCTGCTCACTACTCGAGCGGTAGATGAAATCAGAATGTTTTTATCTGTCCATCACTACTTCCATACTTTGTAGCATTCTTCATGACTTTAATCGAAGGATGAACTGATTAGAAATTTGTGGTCAAAGATCAAGGTCACTATGACCTCACAGAACTGAGTTTGGGGATAACTCAAGACAGTTCCACACCGTTGTTTTATATAATAAACTGGTGATGTTCACCTTCAAGGTCAAAGGTCATTATCACATCATAAAGCATTTTCTCACCTGTGCTCCAGTCTGACATTACCCAGTGGAATTCACATACCCTCCACTGTCAGAGCAGATTTTTAATGGTTGCCACTATCTCCTCTCAGAAAGAAGGTTCTGGCTTGTTTCTTTTATGAGTTTGCACATTCTCCCCTTGCCTCAATAGACTTCTTTTGGTTGGTGATAACCCCTTATGATGGATGGGTGACCCATCCATGTTGTTCCCCAACCCTCACCCTAGGACACCTGGGATAAGCTATCATCATATTTAACTAACTACTTAATGCAGTTTCATTCATATATACACATATAGATGCATTTTATAGATACATAGATCCTTATACACAACAGTTTTACCTTCTATTGATATCTGACTGTCTGTGAAGTTTGTCATTATTTTTATTATGTGTTTATTTTTTAATACTATTCAACTGTTTGCTTTTGCTTTATAGGCACATTCTGTTTATTTGCCCTTATTTCTTTCTTTCTTTCTTGATTTTTCCTGCACATTCAACGGAAAGGGAAATGGGAAAATGCAAATGTTAAATGTTAATGCAAATGTAGAAAAATGGGAGACAGGATTACTAAAGAAATATTTGACAGAGTGTATTAAAATGTTAATATTTTAATCACCTAGGTGTGGAAAAACAACTTGCCAGAATTAGCTGATCTCTTCCCAGGAGGGGCCACCTTAAGTGAACCAATTTCACTTAACATAACAAACCCTTAAGGTCCCTTGCCTATGCACAGCAAACCGCCCTTGTGCTTGTCTCCAGTATCTCCAGAGTGCACAGCCTGATGTGAATAATAGTCATTGTGAGAGATATAATGTGCTGTACCATACAGGGCTGGCTTCACACAGGGATTACACCTAGATGATTCTTCAATAGAGAATTTAGTCTCGGGTAGCCGGGCTTAATCCGCGGCTGTGGAAGCAGACCACAGTACTGTGGAGCCATGGCCAGATATGACAAAGAACAGAGAGCAGCCAGATTAGTTCATACTAGGAAAAGGGCTGAGCTTGAAGCTGCCTGACAGAGCGTCTCTTGACAGCTCCTCCCAAATCTCTCTGCTCTCTCTAATGCAGACTGAGGGAAACATTGTTCCCCTTTCTGTCTTTTGGCTTTCTCTCTTTCTTTTTCTCTGTCCCTGTGTCTCTATGTGAGGTAAGACCAACACATAGAGAGAAACAGTGTGTGTGTGTGTGTGTGTGTGTGTGTGTGTGTGTGTCTTATCTCT
>VUQG01021542.1:6258-22609 GCA_015106755.1 Etia nguti | reverse complement strand
ATTTCTTCACGTCATTATGCGGCTGCAAGTAGGGGTGACATGGGCCGCGAGATTGAGACCCAGGCATTAGAGCCTCTTAATGCGTGTTTTGTTTGGGTTTCCACCGGTGTGGAATTAACAAAAGAGGGCATAGAATAACATATGAAACACGAAAAAACCGCCGTGTAATCCATTTAATTCAACAAAGTAACTGTATTCTGAATACCACCTTTTAAACGGTAAGTGTAACGGAATACAGTTACTCATATTTTGTATTTTAAATACGTAACATGTACATCGTTACTCCCCAACACTGACAGCATGTCAACAAACCGTGTAAAAAAGCCATAGGATATAAAAAAATAAATGAATGATTGCTAGTAAGGGTCTCATCAGTGTTTACGAAGGGTATGTTGTGACTTACCTTCAAAATTATACAAATACTGAGAAATATGAAATTTGAATCCTTTCTCTCTTTTGCTCTGAGGCGCGGGGGAAAAAATATCGACAAGTCGATGAACATCATCTACAGATATATTCGGTAAATGCCCGAGACATGTTGAGAAATGTAAATCGCCGCTTGATTCATCCATTTGGTTGACTTGTTTTGGAAAACCCGACCGGAAACGAAGCGCTCTGCTAAGGCGCACATAGTCTATTGTGTTGATTTTATTTTTTCAAATTCTGCAACAAATTGTAACATGAGCTGACTAAACAGTTGCCCACAGATAGAGGGTGTCAACCACTTTGGACTGCAAAACGATTCCACAGGTTACCTAATAGGAGAGCAACCTTTGTGCAGACAGTTGCAGTCTAACTTGGAACGACTGTTTGTAAATAATCGCTGTCTAATTTATAAAAGCAGACAGATTGCCAACATGTTGCATAAGTCTGAATGAGTCTTTGTCAATGAGCACAACTAGCAGCCGGCTGGTTGTATTCTGGTTATATCTGTGTAGAACAGGAAGGTTACTGAGTGCAAACATAATGGTTAAATGTGAATTTCTATTTATGTAAACAGCAATAGATGTGCGATTTTCAATGATTTATTGCAGGTATTTGCTGTAAAATCAGAAACAGACTGCATGTAATTGCCAACTTGACTCCAGTCAATCGCAGACTGACTTTTGATACCATTTTACAGGTTTTATTGACATTGTTAGTGTACTTGGTAGTTTAATTTTCCAGCAACAAAATAACTGAAGTGAGATATCTTTATTTTATCTGTCAAAACCGATACCGATGACGTATTACTTTGAGGAAATAATCTGCAGCTGAAAAAAGGTGATGAATGGCAGCATATGTCATTGCAATGCTCAGCATATCGCAGAATGTTTAAAATTGCACTAATATCATAATATCCTATTATGAGCGAAGTATTGTAATAACTGTGTCGTGCGGTGTGTGGTAATTCCCACCTCTAGTTAGTGTTAACCTCCAAACTTTTAGACACCTTCCTTCTACGAGAGGGTTTCTAGAAACTAGACAACACCCTCATGCTGCACACAAATGTTTACAGCCTTTCTGTTCATATAAAAAAAAGACACACATTCTTTTTTTTAACTTACAACAAGGACCTCAGCTGGAAAAAAGTAAAATCAGAAATGACGAGAAGTTGAAGAGAACCTCCCTTGTGAGATTTGCAGACTGTTATTTTCACTGAGATTTGTTCTGTTGTATTTCTCCAATAGGCTGTTGAGTGCTGTAGCAGGGGGATAGTCACGCTAGAGCTGCTTTGTATGAATAACATTTCATGTGCAATAATCTGTGGCTTTCTTGTCACAAAATTACGTACATGCACACGCGCACACGCACACACACACACACACACACAGTTATACACACACATAGACTAGGAACGGTCTCAACCATGGCTACAATCACACATTACATCTCAGAGTCGCAAAATGCAAGAGAAAAAATGCAAATGATGAAAAAAAATGTTTCCTTACCATTGGAACAAGCGGACCAAACAAAAATTAATAAGTAATCTGTGTGTAAATGCATCCCATGTGCAAACACATCCCTGATAGTTGTGCACTTGCAGAAAGTCCGCCTCCTCTCAAAAATGTGTGTTGGTTATTGTTACACGTCTCGCTTGTTTTGTCAGAGTTCAAGAGAGAAAGTTTCTCTGATGTTTTTTAAAAAATGCTGAGTTTGGGGCATGCACCTGCAGGAATCCTTGACCTCATGACTTGGAAGAGAAACCATTCCTGCAAATAGGCATTCAAGAATGATGCAAAAACTTGAAACCCACACTGCCACACATCAAGAACAGGAATACTGTGACATGGGAGACATCATGTGCCAGGGGATAAACTTTTGAAATTATAGTAGGTGTCATTTTAAACATTTCTAACCAGAAAAAAAAACAAAGCACTTTACAGTCCAGTCCGACTGGATCTTAAAGTGACACTTTCAGATACTCTATTTGAAATCTTCTGTCTCTGCACACTTTTTACTTTGTGTCAGTCTGTCAGCATTATGAAATTACAGATCAACTTTGATTCCAGCCACACAAGAAAACCTTACTGAAGTGAATGAGAAAGAATGAGAACAGAAGAACAGACAGAAAGAGGAAGAAACCTATATCTATAATAAGTTGCAATGTGTTTTCAGTGTAACGATCAGAAAACCATTTTATTCAACTCACTCCTAATTGCCTTCCTGGTTCACCGATCCTCTGATTTATACTAACCTATAACTCGACCACACGTTCTCAAAGCAGTCAGATGAACCTAAACATAATGTCCCAGAGGCAGTGGTACATATCGATGTGGACTACCTTTGCAACCTCGGTAGGGTCCACGTTTAGCTTCATGCTACCAGTAGTGATGCTGACTAGCCTCTGTAACTGTAGGCTCCAAAACTGAGAGGTTTGGATGCTATGGATGAGTGAAAAAACAGTCACAAAAGATCTCAATTAGAGTTTAGACAGACTAACAAAAATAAACAAAACAGCATATTAAAATATACATATTAAACTCTCTTCCATTTCCCCAACTTAGCAGCTTTCATCAAAGCATTTACTTGACAAGGATGAACCTGAAATGCATCAATGTCAAGTCTCAAATTATAGTATTATCAAGTCAAGATGTAAAAAGCTACAAACTGATGTCACGTTTGAGTTTCCTTGTTCTTGTGGCAAATGTTGATGAGCAGCTTTCCACATAGCAAGTAATGAAATATGTAAAAATGAAAATACAGAACCATTTTCAAAATTCAATTAAAAACTTCATCACAGTCATTTGGCGTCAGCTCCTCTGCATCCGAATGAAAAATGAAATTTCTCACTCGCACTTGTCAACAGCAGACCGAACAGGCTGTCAAAGTGTCATTTCCCACTCGCCGGGGTAACTATATACACAAAGGATTAGTTTCGGAAAATGATAAATGAAAAATCAGAACAGATAAATACAAAAACATGTCACTGTGGAGCTTTAACTTAATTAAGAGCACTTAAGAGTCCTGATCGCTCTCGGTGAGACAGCTCAACTGTGCATGTGTTAATCTGTGTGTCTGCATGTGCACAGCAGTGACTTTCCCCTACTCCAATTAACAGTCATAGCTGGAAAAAAAGGTAATTACAAAGCTAAGTGGGAGACTTGAAGTCATGCTGAGACACATAACCTAGGCGCACACGTTTAGGCAAATAAGCACGCACACTGAATCAAAATACAGAGACACGAGGGTTTGTCAGTTCATCAGCCGCACAAAAGGAGGGACAAAACACAGATACACTGTGACAATTCAATGTCATTTAAACTGTTTTCCAAGGAAATACTCTAGGATAAGTAGTAGATACTTTTATTTATTCAGCAAGATGATCCAGCACAAACCGCGTAATTAAATGTAATGTATGCAAGGATAAAATGCAGGGGCAATAATATAGAAGTAAACACTAGGAGTAAAGGAACGAGAGACACTGAGAAATAAGGCTTGAGGAGGTGAACAAAAGGGGAGACTGCAGTAAAAGACTGTAATCCATTATCTTCTATAGGAGTGCAACATTATAGAGATATAGAGGTGAAGTGATTTGTATTTTTCTAACCAGAACAAAATACTACCTGGTTAACTTGTCCGTGCAGTTTGTCAGGTCTCAGCAAAATCCTGCCACAGGTACAGAAACACACACAGTGTGTTACATAACGATAAAGTCTATCACCGCTTCAAATGTGATTCACAACTCATGATCAAGTTTTGCAACTTTACCGGCATGTAGGGTGATACAGATGTGCTCTGTTGCACTTGTAACTCGGGTTTTTTTCTCTTTTTTTTTTTCCTTTGACGCCAGTGAATGCTGAACATCCCAGTAAACTGGTGTTGCGTGTGTTTCTGTGAGTGTAGGCATGAGCAAAATCCTGGAAGACAAGACAAACTGCCTAAACTCAGAGGGTGTATGCATGTCGAGACTTGCTCGGAATCATGCTGAAACTGGTGGTTGAATAGCAATCTGCTGAGGAAGAATCTACACACTTTAGAAACTACTAAGGAGGAGAATTAAAAGTTGAAAGCAAAGCGTTCTTGATATCGCTCACTGTGATCACATTTTTCCCTTTGTAACCGGGTTACATGACTGATGAGCCGATAAGGGCGTCCATAATGTTTCCCATGAGCCATATAAAGTCTTCCATCCACACATATGGAGCTATTTACATGGAACAGGTGGTGGAACAGTGAAGACTGGAGAATCTGACATATACACACACAAGACCACACGTGCATCCATACACATGCACTCTGCGCCGTTATCACTGCTATCAGTTAATTTATGGCCTTAGATCAAACATCAGGAAAGGATGCACCTGACACTCAGCCACATATCATCGCAAAAAAAAAAAAGAAGAAGCGCGGAAAGACAAACAGCTGTCTCGTTATTTACCGTTCTGTCATCGCTGCAGATTGTGCAACAAACAAAAAGAGACGACGACCCGTCTCACAAACACATACCACAGAATGTCACCGCACGGTGCAGGTGCAATTGTGAAATTAGATAGAAGAGTCGCAGAAGACTCACAGCTGTTGGTTTACGACTTACTGTCATAACCATAACTGTCATTCAGCACAGCTCATTTCTGTTTATAGGCTCTTCACCCTGTCAAAGACTTTCTGTGCTGTATACTGTTTTTTTGATGCATTTCTTTATTTCCTGGCTCTCTCTCAGCTAGCTTAGATCCCTTTTTCATCCATCTGAACTGGAAAAAAAATGAACAGGCAAACAGAAATGCACGGTTCATGGACGGTTGGATGGATACATCAGTAGACGTATGCATGAATGAACATCTTGATCTTGTCATTTTTAACAAACTTGAACTTTCTTTCGTTTTCCTTTCTTCACCTCTATCTCCATATTACTTTAACACTTTTAAAATCAATCAAACCCAAAAGCTAAAAAAAAGGACATGACATGAATGCAAATTTCAGTGTTATTTTTTGCTCTTATTTACGCCACTCTGGAGCTGCTGCTGCCACAGGAATGACAACCCTTGTTGGGATTCTGTCGCATCAAGCCGGCAGATTTGAATGCTAAACCCATTAGCCAAGCATCACTCACAGTCAGAGCTGGCGATGATAAATAACCCAACCAGAGAAATCTGATTAGGAGAGACGAAGGCATGGGGATCTGAGGGAATGAGTAACAGCAATGTCGCCGTTATCGGGCCTCAGTCAGATTGGAAATCACACACCGAGAAAACATGAAATGCTCGTCTGCAGTGGGTCGTGTCGGCTGTTTTTCTAAACCATGGATTGGGACCCAAAATTGGGTATTTGGTGGGCTGCAATTAAATGAAAGCTAAACTTTCTGTGCATGCTTTTAAGCTCTGCCACAGCAAAGTCAGCACAACAAACAGGCTTGTAAATAGATATATATACATAAACCAAGAATCGAGCTGTGGTTGACTGCATCATTCACAGTCACCTAGCAGTAAACCACATAGAGATAAACACTCATGTATGCTTCTCTGTTTGTGAAGCATTGGCTCCGTTTATTATTATTATCTTGTTGTGGGCTATAATTAATAATACTAGACAGTGATGGCCTGTTATCTAAAACAAAATGAAAAACGCTTTGTTGAGGTCTGAGACAAAAAAAAATGAAGAGCATCAGGACGTATTAAACAGAGAGTTCAAGACAAATTTCATAAGTAATTCTGGGATGGCAGATAAAGTTCTAATATTTCAAAAACACAGAAAGCATTCACTGCACATTTAAAGACTTCCTTGACCTGAACCTGACCTTGGAAGATTATTTGGTGCCAATGGGGGCCTGTTAATATATGAAGCACCAAGCTGCTGTTTTAGCTAACATTTACATGCTGATACATTGTTGTTATGAAAGTAACTTTGCTATTTGTGTACTAGAGTTGTGCATTACTGAATTTACAAAAACCTGCATGGGGTATCCTTTGACAGGTGTTGATCAAATTGTCTCACTACCTCAGTGACCCTATTGAAATAACCCTCACTGACCCATGTGAATGCCACGTTGTCGAGTCTCAATGATCTATCGGTAATTCCCCCTGCCAAGCTGTCAATGTTCCAAACAGTTTGCCTTGATACTTTCATTACTGGTAGTGTTTAGGTTTGAATGTTTGGAACTATTGTTCTGTACTGAGTCCCTAAACTAGACAACTTGTCCATGTTTGGAGTGTTGGTGCATGTCTAACACAGGTAGTGGATGAATAATATAACAAGTTATTTTGTTAATGCACAGACAGACTGTCCAATAAGTGTACTTCAGCTTTTTTTATGTCTCGTTTGCTTGTATGCACTAATTAGCACATCTATGCATCTTTGCAATTTAACCATACAGTACATTGACGCACCTTGCTAACCAGGCTTGTTAGCGTTACTGAGTGATTATACTCTGCTGCAAACATGAACAGCTGGAGACACCTCTGTTAAGTATTCATTCGTGTTTGACATCTCTGAGGTCTGCCTGAAGGGCGCATAGTTGATGCATAATAATGTGACGTCTCAGAGGACGAGTCTGCATAGTCAAAACATAAATGCGGACATCCAGTCAGAGCCTCGCGCTCACCATCCGATGACAAAATGTACATCACTCTCAGTCCAAGAAACACTTGTGTCAGCACTCCATTCTCTCATTCAAACATGGTCGCTTCTGGCTCAAAAAACCAACATGGTGGGAAAATGTGAAACTATAAATATAGACTATTTGCCAAGAGTGCACGATCATGTACACATGAGTGCGCGATCACTGCAGGGATAGCTCAGTAGGTAGAGTGGTGGCCCCATGATCGGAAGGTCGGGGGTTCGAATCCACTGAACGGCTACCCTGAGGTACCCCTGAGCAAGGTACCGTCCCTACACACTGCTCCCCGGGCGCCCAATGGCTGCCCACTGCTTCACTGAGTGAATGGGTTAAATGCAGAGAGGAATTTCCCCACATGGGTCAATAAAGTATACATTATTATTATTATTAAACACTAAAAATGAAAATTATCCATGGGTCATGGTTCAGGACAGTAAGCTTTGGTTTAAAACTCGATACCAGACATCCATGTTTCAGGAAGCAGGTGATGTTACTGCACCAAGCAGGACTACTCGGTAGTCAGGTTAGCAAGGACTTCTCTGAACATTTGAGCATTCTTAGCAATAATCAGTACTTTTAGTCAATTCACGCATGACACCCTGATCTGTTTGAGCGCCAAGCATACCCACTCTCTGATTCTACAGACGCACACATGCCTGGACTTCCTTTCCCAATGATTTGGATCCCGACTGAAAAAAAAACACAGGGCTTGTTAAAGAGGGATCAGTTACAGTGCAGGAGCTAAAAATAAATAATCAAAACTGCTTGGTCCTTCAGCAGTTTAACACAGGAAAATGGCAAAAATCACAAGCTAAGTTACATAACTGAATCTCTGTGCTGATACAAATGTAGCTGAACTACCAACAAACTCCTGTGAAATATAGATAATGCATTTCTACTACTACTAGAACAACTAGAACACTAATAGGACATTTTTATGTAATTTGTTTAGTGGTGCACATGCAAAATCTTCATTCTGTTTTCTTTTTTCCTTCTTGGAAGATAAGCATTTCCAAGTACTGCTGCACTAAAAAGGTCAGCGTAGAATTGCACGCAACATTTTAATGAGACAATTGGTTGTAATTCATTAACCTGGTTACACGAGTCAGATTTATACATTTATATCGTAATAATATTCCTTAAGGTCAAGCTGAATTTAATGAAGTACTTGATATAAACAAGGCAATTCTGTATAGATTAAAAGGTTGTTGCGTTCCCATCTTATAACTGAATAAAAAAAAAAAAACTCCTTTCTGTAATATGGCAAAGCAAAGATATATTAATCTAGGAGTGATTATGCAGCAAAGACAAACTCCATTATATGCAGCACATTTGATTGCGTATCATCATTTGCAAGCCCCCTCCCCCATAGCCTCAGACAAATAACAGCACCACAACATCAAACCATTTGTCCTGGTTAATTATTAAGAGCAAATTCAATTTACCCTCACCACTTCACTGAAAAGCCCATATACCTCCTATACAGAGCCACTTACAGATTGCATAAGCATTCCTGGTGACAAACAATTAAACAAACACACATGCACGCACACACATTGATTGACCTTTCCTACTGAGTGTTATTAATACGCGCAGGTCATATTAGGAAAGGTTAACGAGCAATAAGGCCAGCAGCACTCACGTGGAATATAAACAAGAAGAAGGCTCTCCTGAGTAAGAGCTAATGTGGATTTCAGCACCTGGGCAATTTTCATTCAAGTAATCACAATAAGTGAACAACAAATACACAGAAAAGTATAAACTTGGTGAGAAAAAAATAAATGACAACGGCAAGGATCAGATATGAGTTTCATGCAACTCCTGGAGTGTACGGGTGTTTGTGGTTTATTCACAATCTATCTAATATGTCCGTTGGGAACCTATAAAGTACTTGATGCAAAATGGGCTAATTGTAAACCTTTAAATAACATAACTACTTTCAGTAGTTGTGTCACAGCCTTTCCAAAATGCTGACTTTGTTTGTTACCCAGACAAATTAGTGGGCCGGGCTACAATCAGAGACTTCCTGTCCGATAGTCCCTTTCACTTTTACCTCACAAAGTTGCCGCCTAGAAGATATTTAGAGCCAAGTAATCAACAACTGAAAATGCATTTGGAAGAAAACATAGAGCTTTTACTACGCTTTCTATTAACCAGACAAGTTATAAAAATCTTGACAATGAATGCATAACAATGTATTTGATTTACAGCTTTTGTTGCTACAGCATTGTTAGTGTTAATGGTTATGTTTAGGCACTCACAGATCTTGGTTTATGGTTATGCACATCTGGACCAAATCAAGCCGGGTTGTGACAGTTAAATGGTAAAGCCACTTTAGATTAAATGAGTTGCTCTTTAACACCTGCCAGACTGAACAAGCCAAGGCTAGAGAGGGGATAGTTAACTATATCCTTAATTTAAGATTGCTAAATGTTCAAACTTTACAAAAATAAGATTGGATGATGCTATCATGATGTCGTAAAATGAACATTCATTCTTTTTTTAACAAGACAACCAGATCAAAAGATCCATGCAAAAGTTGATGGCTACCATATGTATCAATTAGGAAAGTCCCACAGAGAGGAAAGGCATGTGGTTGCACAGAAAATATACAATGCAATATGCATCACAAATGATCTGAAGCTGATCTCTTTCTTTGATGCATGTCCAAAGAATGTCCCGGACATTAATCTGAAATGAGCTGAAATATATCTCGCCCTCCTTCCCACATCACAGAGCTTGCGTGCACGAGTCGGTGCTTTAATAGCTTTGAAACGACTTAAAACACATGAAGTCACAATAATAAATGTAAGTCACAAATGACTTGGAACATCCTCTCTCACACTGTCTCTATTTCGCTCTCTCGCTCTTTAAGTGGGTCAGTGTGATGATGGTGTCAGTGTCTGGACTCAGCAGCAGCATATTTGCATCAGTCATCCTAACTAGACCGTGAAGAGAAGGATTTCCCTGCTCAGCTGTGCCAGTGAGTCAGTGAAATATACCCCTTATAAAACCCTGCTGGACGGAAAAGAAGCCTGAGGATAACTTGGATCCATTTAATGGGCTGAACTTCAGGCTCTTTGCTTTTGGCTATGCAGATACATTGTAAGTGGGAAGTAACATTGCATGAGCCTGATACCTCACATAATGCTTCAAAGACCCTGTAGAGATCATTCCCACAGTATTTTATACTATAAATGACTTCTGAACCACAGATACAGACAATAAGCCTGTGTTGTGCGTAAACACACCATGTAATGCATTACTATCTTTTTGCTAAATGTTTGAAAGAACTCACTGGGTTTCTCTACCATCTTTGCAACTTTTGCTTTCATTTTATCTTTGTCTAAGTATTTAAAGGAATGTGGGTTTCTTAAAAAAAAAAAAGTTAATATCATAGCATGAAATGAAGAGCGTCAGGGAAAACATTCCGGGTTGTGAGCTGCATCAACACTTGTGAGATTATACACTTAATTCTGCTGAGACACCAAGACAGGCCTCTTGTGTGCTTTAAGGCTGGATAAAAACTCGGTGGTGCAGTCAGTGCTTTGCAACCAAATTCAACCTCTAATTAGGCCCGCTCATGCAAATTTAGAAGAATGTGGCAGAGGAAAAAAAAAAATTTAAAATTCTACAGCTCCGGGACAACCCTAAACTTGAAAATTTGGCTGTGATGGCAACTTTGGAGCTTAATTATCTGAATAGGCAGACTTGTTGGGTATTGTCAAAAATAGCTTTGGATAGTATTAAAAATTCGTGATGAGGCTGAAGGATGGTTAATTAAAGTCACAGTGAGAAGTGAGCATAATGCATGCTGCATGTTGAGATACAAGCACCCAACTTGGTTCTTTGTCTCACCTTTCTGACAACAAAGTCCCATCAAGAATAAAACAAGTCAGAACGTTCTTCCAAACTGGCTTGAAATTTTGTGCAACTACTAAAGTTTATGTGTGTGTGTGTGTGTATTTTGTGTGTGGTTTATTTTTATTTTTTTCCCCCCATTTCTCATCTATGCAAAATATCCACTATGGATGTCTCTATAACCAATTCCAGAATAAATACAGTACCTTTGAATACCAAAATTTTAAGGTAGCTAGCATATGTACCATGTAGGGTTGTCAAAAATGCTGATAATTGACTACTAATTGATAGTAAAAATTACTTTTAGTATGACTAATCATTTGAAACTGCATTGTTTCCAACAGCTTACACACAATTTGACAGAACAAAGCCCTTCTCTTCACTAGCACCTGACACATGAACAGCAGCGCAGCAAACTTAGCATAGCGGTCAATAAAGCTTCCGGTTCAACAACACTTAAGAAAACAGTTAATTAAACACTTAATTAAACACTTAATATAAATACATACCTGGTCAGAACATTTTAGCATTAGGTGTTCAGCTTTTATCCTTGTTAGCTATATGTTAAGTCACAATTAAGGTAGCGGCTATTAGCAAACATTATCAGCCCTGCCTGTCTGTAATGTTAACAAACGGTATTAATTTAAGAGGAAAGCACACTATGTGCATTTAAGTGTCATGTTTCTCTCCTGATTGAAGCTGGGAAAAGCATACTAGCAGTATACTAATAGAAAGAAACAGTGGCAGTCTTCCTTCCAGTTTTATTTGCACACCACTAAAAATATGATGCCAAGTCACCAGAAGCACAGAAATTAAACAGGGATATAGTTGAAGTCTTTTGCACCGACCAGTACTGTTGTAATCTTTTCTTTTCTTTTTTTTTTTAATAAACCTCACAATTTTGTCAATTTTTCTCCCGTGGCATCTAAATTAGTATCTACAACATTTTCCTGGGTATTGGTATCCAGTTTTAAATTCCAGTATCACGACAACCACAGGATCCAGCAACACCTGTCTCACTTTGAAGCCTTTTGTAACTTCCCAAAGTTTTCAGTTGATGTCTTTTTTGGTTTTGTTTTTTGTTTTTTTTTACCTGGACTTTGGTCAGCTTCGAGTCAGTCGCCTGGGCCCCTTGATCCCAAAAGTTTCTCTCAGGTAAACTTTTAAGTAGAAAAGACCCCTGTTGCTACTTTCAACTCTTCATCTCCTCTTTCACCTCCTTCTCACTGCTCCGAAGTGCTTTGTTGATAAACCCACTTTAGGGCTCACCAGTCTTGTCAGAAGATTTTGCCGTTTGTTGTGTTATGGACAAACCGGCATGTTTGTGTGCATGCGTGCACATAGAAAAACGACTGTGAAAAACTGTACCTAACAGATTAGTTAAAAGAGCACACCCCAGCTCTGCAAACGTAAATACAAGCTCTCTCTAGGGATTTTCTAATCTGGACTTAAGTTGATGTTATCAGTAGATACACTACACTCACGCTAAAAATGCATGCTGTTCTGTCATTATCAGAGCAGGAAGCCACTCTTCTCTTCAGATGCTACTTGGTGCTCCAAACAAACTGAGAAATACTGAGCGGTCTCACTCACCAACACACAGACATATACAACACATTTGATCACTGGTACCACTAGCTGCTCAGAAAGGACAGTTCTTCTGCCAAGGCAACATGCATTTGGCAAAAACTGTTAGAGGCTGCCATGCAGTCCTCTGCTCACTTAGCACTTCACGCACAGTCTGTCGTACTTTGTGTTACTCACTCAGCAAAAGCTTAAAGCATACATGAGCATTTTGTGTGACAGCAGAAAAAAACAAACTCGGTCCTGAATAACCAGAAAACAAAGAAATGAAACAGAAAAATGTATTCTAAGTTTGGTGCCTTTGTTGGTAGAAGCCCAGCTCTTCCGTGAGCTCAGACTGAAATCATAAGAAAAGAGACTTCATTGAGTTTGTTAACAAACCCACCAGCTGCAGATATTTTATTCCGTCTTGCAAAGCAGGTAAAGTGGGTTCTGTAGTTCATGTTTACAATAGTTTTTAATTTGAAGAAAAAAAATGTTCACGTGACAAACAAACACCAAACTCACAGGTGCTCTTAAATATGCTCAAACATCCTTTACTTCTTTTCTTTCCTGCTTCCATGGTGATTGCGTTGACGCTAACATACCCCTCACCCAATTTCATCCACACATATGCAGAGACACATCAAGCATCAGTTTATCTGGCACGCATGCAAAGAAACACAAATACTGCCTCACTACCTCTCTGCCCCATGCAAACACAGAGGCACGAATAACAGCCACCTTACATATGAAAGCAACACCTGACACAGGCCAACTGGAATCGACCAGTACTGAGAATGTTACTTTGGTGCCTGCAGCAAAGACACTGTATACTATATGTGTGTGCGTGTGTCAGAGTCTGACAATATGAGAGAAAGCTTGAGGATGAATTTGAGGGGAAAAAAACAAAAAGAGTGCACCAACTTAGGATAATCTTTAACTTTTGTCCAAAAATCTGGCCTCTATCTTTTATAGACACACACAAACACACACTATCAGAGCTCCTACACAGGACTGCCAGCAGTGAAGGCCAAAAACACACATGTATGCACGCCTGCACACACAAGCAGCATACACAAAGCGTACGTGGCATCAATTTCACTGCAGCACCTCACAGTGCTCAGCACTGCCTGCTAGAGCCTCTGTGTGCATGTCTGCATCTGCTTGTGTTTTTCAGTTCATCTATAAGTGGACGTATGTATGCACGTGGTGATCTACGCCAGCGCATTACATCTGCATCTAGTTTGGTTTAGGGGAAATGACACATTTCTGGTTATTTTCTGGTTACATCAACACAGTGGATTTGAAATTAAAAAAAATACTTTACAGTCAATGACTGCCTAAAGTCCAGAACTCATGGACATCACCAAATGCTAAGATGCTCTGCGAGGCCACCACTGAAGCTTCCTCTTTGTGGGTCTTTCTGCATTCAGTTTTTGCTTCACTAACTGCAAAGCATGCACTTATGGGTAGAGATCAGGTGACTGACTTGACCATTTAAGAATACTGCATTTCTTTGCTTTGAGAAACCCTTGGGTTCTCTTTAATTTTCCCGTCATTCTGGCACGTGCTAATCTTGGTTTCATCTGTCCAAAGATTTTTTTCAGAAGTGTGCAGACTCTTTTAAATGTTCTCTGTCAAAGTTTAATCAGGCCTTTCTGCTCTTCAGTGTTTCCATCGAGTTGCAACCCTCTGTATTTACATTCATGAGGGTGTCTCTTGGTTGTTGACCTCGGCAGTGAAACGCTCACTACTTCAAGGATGTTCTTGAACTGGCATGATTTTATTAGACAGATTTTTCTTAACCAAGGAAATACCAAGGAAATACGCACACACACATATATGAAGAAATAACGATAGCTATTACTGTTATTAACTATTAACTACTCTTGTGCTTTTCACAGAGTTGCTGCAGCTCCACATTCCATGCTGTTGAGTGCTTAAAGATGAATTTCACGCTTGTTTTCATCTTCTTATACATCTTTACTCCGTGTCTATAAGTTGATTGAAAGTGCATTCAGTGCATTCACATTTTATTCTGGGCTGCAAAGCAAATAAAGTAAAGTGTTCTTTAGCAAAGTCTTTAATTTGAAAGAAGAAAATGTTCACATGGCAAACGAACACCAAACTCACAGGTGCTCTTACATATGCTCAAACATCCTTTACTTCTTTTCTTTCCTGATGGTTTATTTCCATGATGGTGGTGTTGATTCACCGAAGGAAGTCTCTGTATTTGTAAATGATACCAAAGACAGCTTTAAAATGCTGAAATACTTGAGGCATACATGGTAAAAATAAATAATTTCACTATTGTTAGAGAGAATGGATTGACTCTGAATGGAAATGAACATGCAGTACGTACTGAATGTCACTTAAAATGTAAAAATGCTCATGTACTGTACATGTATACTATTCTCTCTACATTCACACTGAGATCAAACTGAATAATCCAAAGCCAGCCTAAGTGCCCTATGTTACCTTTCAAGTCAAAGTTGAATCAATACTTAATATATATGGAAACACATGCATAAAAGCTGCTAGTGTCCCCTGATGTGATCAGTGAAGTGAAGGTCTCAGGGAACCCCTCTGACCTCCACCAATGCCAAACAGGACTCATGCTATACAGCCCCAAGACAGTGTTTACGTGTGTAAATCAGTGACTGAAAAAAATAGGTGCGTGTGTGTCTATGTGTGCATGTAGTTTGTCTTTTCATTTGTGTGAATATGCATACGTTTGTATGTACATGTATGTGTGTGTGTGCACTTGAAGCAGCATAACCTGAGGCTGTGACAGACGGACTCTAAACCATGTTACCAACACACCCCAGTGCCTCACTTAATAGTGCATGAGATAAGAACATTTGGACTTCAAAACAACCCCGCTTCCCCTTTTGTCTATGGGAAATTAAGCTTTATGGAGCCCTAGTTTAAGACAATGGCTCCAGTGGTTTGGAAATTCCTTGTCACTAATTGAGAGATATCCTGAATGTGTTGAGGAAAGGTAATCTAAACAGACACACAGAGAACTTCAACAGCACAGAATATGGATGGGATCTTACAAAAATGCACATGTTGTATGTATACACACATGTGACGAGCCCTGCAAAACACAGACGGGAACTGGCATAGATCCGCTTTCAATTCATTTTAGTTTAATTTTATTTATATGGGCCATATCACAACATAAGTCAGGTCAAGACCTTACAATGTTATAGAGAAATACAATGGCTCCCTTTGAGCAGCAGATACGCTGCATGTGGACACAAGGGGACAAAAACAATCTGGCACAGATGCAAGCAGCACAAAAACACACTCCACCTAATTCAAATTGACTGAGTGCAAATTATCATATGTACCTGCTAGAGACCAGTTAACACCATAAATGTTGTGAAGATGGTGAGCAAATATTTTATTCTTTGCAGGTGAAATAATTGTGTACAGAACCAGGTCAAAGTCAACTCTTGAAACCTGTTTTTTCTGTACTTGATATTATGCAGGTAGCCTAAAAAACAGGGAACGTAATGCGAAACTCGCTAAAAAAAAGGAATAAATCAGCATCCTTCCCATGCAGGTTAGAGGTAATCTAAGGAGGGAAACTCCTCAAGAAGTAAGCTCTCACAGAGATTGAATGAACACACGTGACGGTGGAGGACAGTGACTCAGTCATCAAAAGAGAGAAGGAGCAAACCAGTGTAAAATGAAGGGGTGATCAGCAGGCCATGTTAACATGGAGATCTACAATGTTTGAGAAAAAAATATGGAAATAGAGTTAGGTAGAGAGCAAAAAAAAAAAAAAAAAAAAAAAAAAAAAAAAAAGGAAAAGAAAAAAAAAAAAAATAAAAAAAAAAAAAAAAATTATTTTTTTTTTTAAAAAAAAAAAAAACCGAC
>VUQG01021539.1:6298-16314 GCA_015106755.1 Etia nguti | reverse complement strand
TTTTTGTTTAATTTTTTAATTTTTTTTTTTTTTTTTTTTTTTACCAATTTCTCATTTCATCTCATCTTTGCTTCACACAATTGTTTTTTGTTGTTAGTGTCACAAAAACTATCAGATATCTTTAGCAAAAAATCCAATATTTACAAGAACAGAGTGTAAAGATGCTATTAGTGGCTTAGCCCTTGCACTGGTCCAATATGTCTACTATGAATAGCAATGGTAAAATGCTTTGCCTTTTGTCTGTCATCAGCGGGTGTGATCTGGCTGTCTAAAGACCAGTGAGTCAGACCCACAAGGACGGGCCATGAGGAAGTTAACTGCTTCCTCTCTCTCACTACCAGACATGTTTTGAAGGAAGAAAGTTTGTGGTCAACAAAAAAAAAAAAGAAAGAAAGAAAAACAGAAATTCTTTTAAAAATATTTCCATTTTGCAGCCCTTAACAAACCACGATGTGCAGCATTTAGTAGATGCTCTTGTTAATTTTGTAATTTTTTTTTAAGTTTAAAAGGTAAGACTATCAGTTCTTCCACTCCTTACAAGCAGTGAACTGAATGACTGAATGGAAAAACAAAAGGTGCAGAAAAGATATTTATGCTCTCCACTATGCAGTTGCCATCACACTTCACATCCTGTAGTTGTGCGCGTTCAAATTGAAAGAGATATCCTAAAGGGCGGTGGTGATTTAAAGGTGTGAAAACCACAGGATAACTGTTGTTTTAGGCTGTAAGCATACCAAATTTGAAGCTCTAATTTGAGCATAGCAATAGCATTTTGTCGTTAAAGTTAATTGATGCCTTCAGAAAACCTGCTCATTAAAAAGCACAGGTATGTAAAATCGTATTTTTTGTTCTGTTTTCTTTTTTCTCTGTAATATATCAAAGCATAACCACATAATACAGTGAAACCAGTCTCTGATCTCTTACTCCAAAGCATGTTTGCGAATGCCACATTGCTTATATTTGCCTGCGGGGATTCTTTACATCATTTGTGTCGTCTAAGATCCGTGTGGTTCGTCATTTCTGAAAGTGAACCTAAACTAATAACATCAAAGCCAAGGTATCTTTGGAGTGAAGGGGAAGTTCCTCATTTAGCTATCACTCATTTGTATAGTATAGGGGGGAACTGATCAGATGCAAGCGAATTACTATGAGCTTGAATTTAAGGATTACTGGAGATAAGTGTGGTGCAGTTGTGGGCCGAGAGCCAGTCTCTTTACAAAAAAACAAAAAGAAAAAAAAACTCTCTGTGTGGCATATATAATTTTATAAAAATGCAAACGGTCATACTCCTGTACCTGAAGCCACATCCTCCCATGAGTACTCACATGGGTACAACATGTGTATGAAACCTACATTTTTTCCCCCCTCAAAAAGTCACACATGGCTCATCGCCCACGTTTTAGACCACAAATGCCAAATAAAATGATTTGTTTTATTTTGATGTAACGAGTGACACTGAACACGTCTTCTGGCGTAATCAGTAGGTGTTTTGTGACTTTGTTTAAAGAGAAAACATCTGAAAAAAGTTGAGTTAAAGTGAGAAAAGTGAGAGACACAGGCAAAACAGAGAGAAAGAGAGAGAGAGAAGGGGAGAGCCAGAACAGGATATTTTGTCACTATGGTTACTGGCAGGAGATACTGATCTTGATTACTTTGTCATTTTATTTTCACCCAGGTCAGTGTGACAGTAGCGCGCTCAGGGCAGCTGTAATAACTTTCCGCCAAAAATTTTAACGTCAGTTGAATCAATGGGACTTCAAATCTGAAGAGCAGCACTTTCCATCTGTGAGGTAAGGTTCTCTTTTTTTTTTCCAAACTGTAACTTGTTTTGTAGCGTAACGGTGAACACCGTGTATCTTTTGACCCTCCCGAAATCTATTTCAGGTAACCATATAGATTAATATAGGTGGACTAAAGGTATGAAAACAGGGCGTAGACTAGAGTCAGAAATGTACTGCACGCAAATGTCTCACACCGAAAATACGAATTTGCTTTAAAGAGACATTTTTGAATGGTGCATGCTGATACCGTTATAATCCTCGTCATTCATTCTTTCATGTAATTGAATTTGGCAAATTCAGAAAAACGAAATACTCGCTCACTAGTGTGAACGTCACATTATCACAGCCACATAACATAACACACACACACACAAGAATTTGTGAATTCATACAACAGCTTTTTAAAAGGATTTAAACACAACAGTGTTGTTGCAGGTTTGTCCAAAATGCCATTCACTTGTGTTGGTGGGCCAGGAAACATGTTTCTCCACTCCACCATGTGGACAAACAGATAGATATAATTTCAAGTTTGTCTTAGACAATGTGGCACTCCAACTTGCCTAGCATTCAAGGGTAGAGTACCTTGGGGAAGCTGACTTCCTCATACACAAGGCCAACTAGTAACATCGCTTTTTTTTTTTTTAACTTTTTTTGTGTGCTGTTTATGTGACAGCGCTGCAGCTGCATTGAGAATAGCCGTTAAGCAGAGGCATTGTTCACTGACTTCCTTCATGGCACTTTTAGCCACACGCACTATGCCAGACACGTCCTGTGAGTCAAAAATTTAAATGAGGGATTGGAACAGTTTGGAAATGAACGTGACTTGTACTATTTTCCCTTGTAGTCACTATATAAGTATATAAAACCAACTTCATGTATGAAAATAAAAATATACTCAAAAATATTAAAATCCTAATAAAGGCACTACTATATTAAAGAAGCAAACCACAATCATGTATCAGAATGCAAAAGGAGAAGAGCTGCACACAGACTAAAATTTCAATATGTTAACCGCCACAGTGTTTAGGTGTGCTTTGCAGTTCCAGTCTGTCACCAGTTCCTCTCAGATTTCAGGTGTATCTTTGTTTGCACAAAATCTTAAACCACAAGATGGCACTACATAGCAAAAGATCAATTTGTACCTTACAGCTGTTTCATAACTCATTGTTAACTCTTGCTGCTGACAGATCAGGTTTTACTTGCGTGAAGAACAAAATAATCAGTTTGCTTGTTTTGATGGCAACTTTTTTTTTTAATATAACTTTGCAATTTGTTAGAGTTTAGAAACAAAACACAACCCAAAAGATAATGTCAGGATTGTTTTTTATTTTAAATGATACTGCCATTTACTCAACAATTTTGTAGACTGTGAGGAAATTGACTTTTAAGACATACTGTGACTCCTTTTACTTCCCTTTCGAAAGCATGGTCTTGGAACTGTAACCCTCTATGTCTTCTCACACCAACGTTGACAATAGTTTCATATCATCATAAAGAAAGTCTCAGCAGTTCAATTTATTTATTTTTTTCTTTTGATTTGTTGCATACAAAAAAAAAAAGAAAAAAATGCAAAGCAATGTTACTCTCTGGATTTAAAGTTTTGATTATATTTTTTTCTTTTTTGCAGATACTCAATAAAACTAAGATGGGTTCTGCCGCCCCAACCACAACCTTCAACAGTACCTCTAACTGCACCACCCTATATGCTCATCGGGAGTATGCCAAAATCCTCATGCCTCTTTTCTACAGCATTGTGTTCTTTGTGGGACTGTTTGGTAACTGCCTGGCCCTCCATGTCATCCGTCCCAATCTGAAGAAGATAAACTCCACTACCTTGTACTCTCTCAACCTGGTCATATCTGACATCCTTTTCACCCTCTCTCTGCCTTTGAGGATCGTCTACTATGCTTTGGGTTTCCACTGGCCACTAGGAGAAGCTCTGTGCAAGATCTCAGGCCTTATCTTCTATATCAACACCTATGCGGGAGTCAACTTCATGACCTGTCTCAGTGTGGACCGCTTCATCGCCGTGGTCTTGCCTCTGCGTTTTGCCCGACTCAGGAAAGTCGGTAACGTGCGCTACATTTGTGTTGGTGTGTGGCTGCTGGTCCTGGGTCAGACACTCCCACTACTTAACATGAACATGTGCCACAATGAACCAGATGGCTACATCACCTGCATGGAATACCCCAATCTTGATAAAGTTCCACATATTGCCACTATACTGATTGGTGCTGTTGGCATGGGTTATGTTATCCCTGTTGTCACAATCCTGGTGTGTTATTCTGTCTTATGCTCCAAGCTTCACTTAATAGCCAAGAACAACCATTTAACAGAAAAGTCCGGCAGGAGCCGCAAGGTCATCGGAGTGATCTGCTGCGTGTCCGTGGTGTTCATCGTGTGCTTCAGCCCCTACCACATTGACCTCCTACAGTACATGATCCGCAAGCTGGTGTCTGAACCCGACTGCAGTCAGCTCACAGCCTTTCAGGTGTCACTGCACATCACCGTGTGTCTGATGAATCTCAACTCCTGCTTGGACCCGTTTATCTATTTCTTTGCCTGTAAGGGCTACAAAAGAAAACTCCTGAAAATCCTGAAGATGCACGTTAGCATGTCTTTCTCCAGCGCAGTCAGGGTGTCACCTGAAGGTTCCTCCAAGGACTTCCTCGATGGTAACAAGATCCAACTAAACAGCTCAGTTATGGGAACAGTCACAGAACGGAGATCCCACTACCATGACTAATCTAAAGAATTAAGGGACAAAGAGCTGCACAGAATAAGAGGAACCTTTTGTTTTTGTTTTTCTCAGGGAGACTTTTCTCAAAGATTGTGCCTCAAATAAAAAGGTCTTACCTTAAAATGGACTTTCACATCATCACGAATGCCCGGCATCTGTAGACACTGGAAATCAATTGATTGTTTTCCACAAGTGAAAGCACTCACTTCATGTCTGAGAATTCAAGGAGGAACCTGTTGTAGAGCTAACATGGAGAATGGGAGGAAACCACAGTACCAACAGAGCCACACAGGTCCAACTGCTGGAAGGCCCCAGCCTGGATTCAAACCAGCAAGCTCACATCAGAGAGACTCACTCACAGTGATACTTCTATGAACTGAAGTTTCGGTTCAGCTTTCAGGTGTAATAGTTCAGGAAATTTGACAGAGATTATTACAACTCTCTGCCAACCTTAAATGTTTGCAAAAGCAACATATTTAATATTTTCCTGTTTGGATAATGATGCATTGTTATTCAGTGGCTTGTGAATGAGGTTTTTTTTTTATTGTTTGTTTGGTTTTTATTTAAAAAGGCATTTGCTACAACTTTAATTGTTCTGGATCTGTTTCTATAGTTATTATTTTCTGTCTGCGCAAGACTTAGAGACGCAGCGGTTTCCAGTACTATATGTTCCACCAGCAGTTTGACATGTTTCTTGTTGAATTTTATGGTCTATGTTTTAGGTTTTAATGTGTGAACAACACAAAGCATTTATCACACATAAATAGGCCACAGGAACAGCCGCCATGTGTAGTGTTATATTTAAAAAGGGATACTAACATGACATACCAAAAACCGCTGAAAAACTGCAGAAACTGCATTTCACCATGTGGTTTGCTGTGTGATTGACAGATAGCTGTTAAGTCAGTTATAAAACTGTTTAGCTAACCATCTCAAAATCCCGAACTCACAGTACTCTGCAAAAATTTGGGGCATTAGAAATCTTTAAATATGCAGCCATTATATTGTACTTTCGGAAGGGTGCTAAAATCATTCTTCAGTATGATGATTTTAGAAATACAACTAGTGCAATAAAGCCTGAGATAGACCAATCATCATACATGTGTGACTGGAATTACCTGAAGAAACGGAAAGCATTGCAAAACTCTAAATTCACAACAAAAAAAAAGTGTAGCAAAATCTTAAGATACTTAGAAAAACCTGAAATCCCTGCTGAGTACATTTAAAGCCCTATGATCTTTGCCAATCTTTACATTTAATTGATTGTAACTTTGTAATGTATTGTATTATTTAATTTAGTTCAGTCTGTTACTTTTCTTATTGTCTTGGAGCAGCTCTAACCACATCATTTTCTTAGGGATTAATAAAGTATTCTGATTCTGATTCTGCCCAAATACTGATATGCTTTTTTTTTTTCCTTTTTACTGCAGCTTGTGTAACTATAATCGGTAAATGAAAACTCTTCACAGCATTGTTTATGGAGCAATTTTCACTTTAATGCTTGACATGTTTATGCAGCACTGTACATAATAAATGACTTGTAATAATTATTAATATTGTTTTGGATGTGACTGAGATTTTGTTTATATTGTGGTTATATCAGCTTCTTGCTGGATGCAAACAGCAGCTCTGTTTATAGTAAACTGAGTCACTACAGTGAATCGTTCTTGGATTTAACACCGATTTCACGTTATCTCACAACACCATCACCTGCCAACTGAATTAGAAGGCCATGCAGGGATGTCAGGTCTGGTTATTATTAACTCAGTCAACACAGATGTGCTTTTATCAGTGAAGCAGCAGAGATTCTGTACATATAAATTTCCATATTTGAGGTAAGAAAGAATTATAAAATATAACAGAATATTGTATGCATCCAACAATATTTATTTAAGGACAAGTACCAAAACACTGAGAAATGAGCACTAGGTTAATTAATTCTCTGGTTAAGTAAGCCAAATGCTTGGTCTGAGGTTCTTGTAAGCATGTAGCTGCGGTTTGAGAAAAAAGAACAGTTGATCTGTGGTGGAATGCAAACTCTCACCTCTTGCATAGCAGCCTGCAACCAACCCTACACCACCATGAACTTATACCTTTCAGCACAAAGGTCAGAGAGCGTCTACTGTATGTTGGCCTCAAGACGTCTGAAAAACTACACATGAGGATTTATTTTTACTGCCTTTGCATTTAGGAAAGGTGTAAACTTTTTGCTTTTAGTTTGAATGACACATGTTTTGGGAGACTGTGACAGGAATGTGACTTTTTGTTGGTTAAAGCTACTGAAAACAGTTTGGGCTTCAGTTCTAGAATTTGATCTTATATTTGTTTATATATCTTGCTATCAGGTTGCACAATTCTGGATAATTTGCTAAGATTGTGAAACAGTGGCCTTTTTTTTGCTGTTGTTTTTAGAACAGAACAGAAGCAGCATTTCTGAAAGAGGCTTTGATATGAGATTGCAAAGAAACGGAGCACAACCAGCCAAACAAACTAACTAGTGAAAAGTTCAGCAACGTTCAACACTTACGTGTCAGCATAACACATGCCAAGGCAACAGCAAACCCACAGAGCAAAACACGTGCCACCAGTTACAAAGTACAGTACTGTGAAGTATTTATACTATGAACTTTGGAATGCAAGTTGTTTGTAGCAATTATTACAGAAAATCTTTATATATGAAAAAATGCTAAGAGTGCCATTAAGTAAAGAAATCAGAGGTATTGAGAGTACCCAAAAACTGTGCCACTGATTTGTAAAAACGAGCAATTGTGTGGAATCGCTATCAAGAAATTTACAAGTATGTAAATATTAAAAAACACAAAAACATCAGCAGAAAAACTTAAAGCTCCCTAGTAGTTGTATTAAGAAAATCTGGGGCTCTTGTTACAGAGCTGCCAGCCCTCTGACGCATTCACCACACACATTTAGAGTGTCACACAAACATTTGCATTTACACATTTTAATGTCAGTGTGTCTCATTTCCTGTATCACTTGATTTCTCACAAATAATCAAAAGATAAAAGATAAAACAACACCATTTAAATTCATATACAGTGGCTTGCAAAAGTATTCAGCCCCCTTGAACTTTCCCACATTTTGTCACATTACAGCCACAAACATGAATCAATTTTATTGGAATTCCACGTGAAAGACCAATACAAAGTGGTGTACACGTGAGAAGTGGAACGAAAATCATACATGATTCCAAACATTTTTTACAAATAAATAACTGAAAAGTGGGGTGTGCGTAATTATTCAGCCCCCTGAGTCAGTACTTTGTAGAACCACCTTTTGGACAACAATAAAAACCTGAACTCACTGTTTCATCTCCTCTGAGTAAGCTGACATTAAAAGTACTCCAACAAGTAATAAACATAACTTTTCGCTGCCACCTCTGTAAAAACCTGATTTAATCTCTAAGCTGCAGGAAGTTCGCTGATGTGGTATTTGTGAGAACAGGAGCGAAACAGTGAAGCTGTGGTAAAAACACTTGAAACTAGACAAAATACTTGGAATGTTATCTGATGACATTTAGTCACCAGACAGAAATTAATCAGTTATTTATGTTAACCATCTACGTCATTCTCATACATACATGCAAAACAGCTTCTTTCTTTCTTGGATTTTACGCCGTTGGTTATACAAAACAAGATAGATCTAGAAAATTCTAAATAGCATATCTTGTTTTAGTGCTCATTTTTTTATAGGTCAAATTATGTTATCAGAAATCTTTGCATGTACATAAGCGTTAAGTATGAGCCACAATAGTGCATCTATTTACATATATGCATTTTGACGCTGTTATATTTGTACATTTAGTTTAATGGGAACATGTCTCTTGATGATAGTGTGGTTTCTTTGTTTGCAATAAACACTATATTTAACACATATAATTGCCAGCTGCTTCATCATGCTTTGCTTCTGTCACTTTATATTTCTCGGAGGGGCTGGCAGTATGAACATCATGTCAGAATCATGGCCATACATGCATTTTGATATTTTTAAATATGGAGATTGTTGAGATAAACCTTTATAATAATCCCCACTATGAAATGGAAAATTGACAGGTAATGGATGGGTACTTAATTAAACTTAAGCTGCAGCAAGGTGCTGCATGGTGGTGGCCATACTGTAGGTGTGAATTTAAGTGTAAATGATTCTCTTACTCTGTGTTAGCACTGTGGTAGACGTGCAACATGCTCATGGTGTATCCTGCCTCTCACCCAGTGATGGCTAGTACAGGCTCCAAGAGGACTGATATCAACTAATCATTAATAATTATAGAGTTGAAGTTACTTTGTCACATGTTGTTGTGACATAAAATAATTATTTTATGAATTAAAAATTGAATTACGTGTGTGTGTAATAACAACAATATTCTAATGAAACTGGCACAAGTAACATTTTATAGATTCTTATGGATTTTTTTGATGATTCCAAACATTACTCAAGCTTTGTGACTCAAGCTTTGTTACTGTTTAATGAGTGTGAAAACGAGAAGCGCCAAAGGTCACCAAAAGTGAAACAGGGAGTCCCACCCAGGCCTTTTAGCACACTGCAATGTGTCTGAAAGGGGGGCCTGGTGATGAAAGTGAGCACATGGGAGCCAGAGTGCTCCTTGGACAGGGATGAGACAAACCATAATTCACTCTCACATTTAAACTCGTCAGCTGATAAAGTACCACATAAGATCGACCTTGTTGGTATGAGCTACCACTGCTAACCACTACACCACAGTGCAGCGAACTAATGTGGTCAAATCCAGAATCTTTTCACAACGTTTACGTACAAAACTCTTCAACTCTGCGCAACTCTGAACAGATATTGAGTTTGCAAATCCTTAAATTTATAAAGCAGTTAGGCTACTACAAATAAAATATGATACACTGGTATAATGCTATCTTTAATGTAAAAACAATATATACGTTCCACAGTGAATCATCATAAGCCACAGGCTGGGTGTGTTGTAGTATTTCTTTTCAGCCTCTAGAGGGCAGTGTAAAACAGCGTAAGAGAGGTGGCGATTAACCAAATAAAATGTGCTTCTCAGAGGGGCTATATATCAATACTAAATGTAGACGGAAGCTACAAAAGAGGATCTAATAATCTTTTTATTGAAATATAACTTTTATGATTTTACAAAAAAATGGCACAGTATAAAATAGATAGTTTAAAAAGAGCAAAGAGAGGAGGAGAGAGGTAGTTGATGTCTGGATATCTGTATAGAGAAAGCATAAATACACTCCTTGTTCCTTATACAGGTGAATAATTAAACATGTACTATAGAGTTGAATATTGACGCAACCACATGACAAGTATCAAAGAGAGGAAAACATCACACAGACTGTTGTCATAACAACATATTGCAATGAACACACAGTACCATCTGGTGCGAGATTTTTTTAAGACACATCAAGAGGACAAGCCGATAGATAATTATTTCCCAGGAATAAGAATTAGACTGAATGAGTTGTGATCAAAATGCAATACTGAAA
>VUQG01021537.1:0-20014 GCA_015106755.1 Etia nguti | reverse complement strand
TTTTGCAGAAATAACAGCCTCTAAACGCTTCCTGTAGCTTCCAATGAGAGTCTGGATTGTGGTTGAAGGTATTTTGGACCATTCCTCTTTACAAAATATCTCTAGTTCATTCAGGTTTGATGGCTTCCGAGCATGGACAGCTCTCTTTAACTCACACCACAGGTTTTCAATAATATTCAGGTCTGGGGACTGAGATGGCCATTCCAGAACGTTGTACTTGTTCCTCTGCATGAATGCCTTAGTGGATTTTGAGCAGTGTTTCGGGTCGTTGTCTTGTTGAAAGATCCAGCCCCGGCGCAGCTTCAGCTTTGTCACTGATTCCTGGACATTGGTCTCCAGAATCTGCTGATACTGAGTGGAATCCATGTGTCCCTCAACTTTGACAAGATTCCCAGTCCCTGCACTGGCCACACAGCCCCACAGCATGATGGAACCACCACCATATTTTACTGTAGGTAGCAGGTGTTTTTCTTGGAATGCTGTGTTCTTTTTCCTCCATGCATAACGCCCCTTGTTATGCCCAAATAACTCAATTATTGCACACTTTCTGTAAATCCAATAAACTTCATTTCACTTCTCAAATATCACTGTGTGTGTCTCCTATATGATATATTTAACTGACATTTTTTATTGTAACAACCAACGATTTATACAGGAAAATAATGACTATTAACAAGGTTGCCCAAACTTTTGCATCCCACTGTATCATAACTCTTATACAGTCCACTAAGTCTTGTCAATGGGGTATTCTCCCACAAATACGAGTACATTGTCTAACAAACAGGCTGCAAATTACATATTGTTGCTACTTTGAAGTTGCGTATACCTAATTTTACAACTTTTTTTGGACTAACACAATATTTGTAGTTGCAGTTGCTGAAAGAAGGTAAGATGAGGTCACTTTTTACAATCTAAAACAGATCAGCTGGCTCTCAGTGGTCAGCAGTAAACTTAAGCTAAAAAGGATGATTTTACAGGCATGATCATTTGCTGAGATGACATGCAGTTATAGAAATATTCAATGCTACAATGCATTATTTCAAAAATCACAGTTATAATACAGTTTAGCTGCTTGACAGCTTACTTTGCAAGCACACAAAAGTTCATCAAAGGGCACAAGATGTTGCTAGTCAGCAACCATGAATGGCTTCTGGGGACCTTTTGAAAGTTGAATGCATGACATAAATTTTAATAAAGCACTCTTCAAACTCCCAGCTCCCTAACCTCGACCCAACTTAAGTGTCTATGAGCAAAGGCAGCGGAGACACAAAAACATGACATCAAAAATTAATTAACTAAGCTGTTTACTTTTATTGTTGTGCTTTTACAGAGAGATCACGACACATCAAAGATGCTTCAAGTGAGAGTTTCTAAAGCAGAAGGCACAGCTGGAACTGTGCCCTCACTGTCTAGTTCAGTTGCGGCCACCGTGCAGCTTTCACTTTGCAAGAACTAAAGACGGTGAATTATTCAGGTTTGTGCAACAAGGGGTGTTTTTGTTGTAAGATCCAAAAAGAAGCTCTGAAAGTCACTTTTGAAGATGTACGTTTAAGGTAGTTCAAGTGCTTTTAAGTAGTATGTCCGTTTTAATATAATTTTCCCTCGCACACACATATAAAATGACACTTTCTCTTGTGTGTTCGGCATCTACATCCCCCTCCCTTTTTGCTGTCATCCAACTCATTCTCCATTCTTGCCGCCTGCCCTCTTACTTTGTTTTTATTCATCATTTTCTTCTGCTGTTTATCTTATTTTTGGCTTCAGCCCATTTATTATTTCTGAAATGTGTCCTTTTATTCTCTTTTCTTCATCACTCCCTCTTTCTCTTCCCTTCTTTAAACTTCTCTCTTGTCTTTTTCACCCCATTTATATTTCCTGAAGGACTATACTTTTCAATTAATTCCCCTCTTTGTGTGCTTCATCGTAACCTGCACGGCCATTTTATGTTATTTTCTGTTAAATTGCCAGCAGAATGAGAAACTTCCACAGTAATTTGGACTTAAATTAAATGTTTCTAGGCCAATTTCTCCAATGAAGTCATCTGCATCTGGAGAATTATGCCTGCCTATTAACTTCACCTAATGTTATTAATAATGGGTTCAGCTCACTTTGGTGCTAAAATGACACCTTTTTTACCCGTTTAAGATTCCCTGGAGATGAAGGCGAGAGATGTGTGGGCGCCATGTGACCCTCTGACCTCTTCCTGATGGATTCTGTGTATTGGTATGAGGTAAAAAGGTTACAGAGGGAAATTACGGGAAAAAAAGGAAATGTAAGTGTATTGAAGTATGCCAGGGTGTTAGCTAGGGACAACCGCTGAACAAGGCACTAACAGAGTGGGAATATGTGTGAAAGAAAGAAGGTCAAGGTTTAGGTTCTGGATGCAAAATTATGACAGAAAAGAAGTGAGTAGTGAGTCTGTGACAGAACAAAGTCAAAGACTCACAGTGTAGTTAGCGTGCACAGTAGTCTCCACCATGTCTAAGAACAAATGCCATCTACCGAAACTCAAGTGACACCATCAAAAGTACCAAGTACGGCAGCACAGTTTGATTGACAGGCCAGTGCTGAGAACATTACAGTAAAGAAATAATGAAAAACATCACTCTTTTGAAATGCTCCACATCAAATCCAGCAGGCATAGGCAGCACGGGGAAATGCTAACTGCACAGATCTACTGCATGTTATTAACAGATTATGTTTACTTCTGCCTCCTGTTTAAACCACATATCAACAAATCTTCACATCTAGCCATTGCTCTAAATCTTTACATCAGTTTCTAAAATGTATTCAGTTACATACCCATAGAAATAAGCAGAAGGTGTATGTGTTCTGCATCTGTTTTTCCTACATGTGTAATTTTGAACACTGCTTACTTTGAACAAATTCTAAGTGCTGTTTTCCTGGCTAATCAAAATTGCTTCTGTGGTTCCACCAGTAATATTACAGGGACTGTTAGAGTTATATTGTTGGATTGTCATTTATGCTTAGAAACATATATTCATATATGCTTCGAGGTATCTAATCGATTGCATATTGATAGGATATCTGATCCTTAGTAGTCTGTAAAGACTGTGTGCCTTCCAGGGTGCTCTGGCATACACACACACCCTAAGGTCATGAGAGAGGTCGTACCTTCTCTTTCTGATTGATACTGAAGGAGGACACCTACTCTGTATCTGTTTAAGTATACGAGCCCTTTGTTTAGGTGGACCGCTGGGCTCCTAGCACGAGCTTTGGGGAGTCGTTCACAGGGTCACATCTTGACCCACGTTCGCACATACATATAGACACACACACACACACACATACTCCACATATGCACACCTACACGTATACACAGACTGGGACTTTTCCATTTGTGTAAATTGTTGAGTTACTTTTGTCATAGTAATTTCAGAAGCAGCGTTACTGTGTACTTGCAGGTGAAATATGCCAAATCAATTTGCTGCCCAGTGCACTACTTGCAATGGGTTTCTGTTATCAGGGTGCTTCATTCTTTCATTCCTTTTTTTCATTCTTTGTTTTTCCGGTGTGTTAATAGGGTCAGAATGACAGTACTGATGTATTTGGAAAGCCTTGCTATGAGGACATATAGGAAGTAATTTTACACAAAAGGTTTGTTGGCTTTGCAACTAACATGCAGCTACTGTCATGGGCAGACAGAGAAGAACAACTACGCTCCTGAGTGAAAAGATCAACCCTAAAGCTGCCCCCTCCATGTTTGGAGATTTGGTTAAAAAAGGGTGACGGGCTGCAGATTATGCTCTGCAGAAAAGTAAAACCATATTGTCATCAAAGCACACTGTTAGGAAACTGCTTTAGTGTAATAGCAATTGTTTTTTTGTCTTGTTTTTTAAACTGGCATCATTGGTCAAAGCACTAAGTTGACAAGGGATTTAATTCTGGCATGGTAAACTGTGTGTATTCTTGAGTCTGATTGCAATTGTGTCTGAAGAGGCAAGTCTGTGACTGGGAATATTCTGCATATTAATGTAATTAACTTTAACATATTGTAACATGCTGTAATATAAAGACATTCATCTAACACGCTAACATAGTCTTGTTGAGGTTTTCATTGTGCAGTGATCTCTGTGTAGAAGTACTAGAAACACTGGAACATGTTCACCGTAAAAGTGGCAGTTTTATTTATATAGCACATTTCACTATATTTAAACTTAATACAAATACAAAATACTGTCAGTCACCAGTGCTACTCCTCAGCCCCCTGGTAGATGCACCTGTGGTATCAGTACGAAAATCCTAGCTGACTTCTTTCTCGAGTTATTGTATTCACAAGATTTTCAAATACTTTAAGGTCACCAAGATTCAAACTCATCTGAGATTTTTAGTAGAAGCACTTCTGGTATCAGAAATTATTCTCAACTTATTGTGTTCACAAAGTTGAGTGTCCACAACCACCTGAGTCAAAAAACCAATATAGGTTTACAAAGCAAAGTTACAACAAAGATAACATTCACACAATCGCACACATACATGCAGGTATTGAATGTAGTTCCAAAGAACAGGTCCACAGAAACTGAACAGATAGACAAGTTAGAGATGCACTGGGGTCCCAAACCGTTGACATCTTTATGAACTAACTGAAGAATTTTAATGGTAATTTTGCACTGAACTTGGAACAAATGAACTGGCTTCAGTACTGGGGTAAAGCGTTCAAATTTCCATGTAGTCTGAATTGAGTTGAAGTCGTCCTATTTATTTAGATAAGCCTGAAAATAAAACATTACAGTATTCTAACCTGCTTAATATGAACTCATGGACCACTGTCTCAGAGTCAGTTTGAGCTAAGAATTTTCTAACTTTGAATACATTTTTCATGTGACAGAAAGCTGTTCTGGTGACCTTATTAAAAAGACCATCAACACAGAGCTCACTGTCCAAAATGATGTCAAGGTTTCTGAAAAACGGTAAACTAGATATATCCTTGTATGCATCTCGCATTGGGATTCTCCTCTTCCCTTCCTCTCACACTGTTCTGTGAGGCTCAGCTAGAAACACTCCGGTGAGTAAAGAGCAACAGGACAGAGCCAAAGTTTTGGTACTGCACTCATTGTTTCGAGCCAACCAGCGGCGCCAGTTATTCCAGTACTCACTCACTCCAATAGCATCTCCTTTTCTATTCCAGATAAATACTCCTAGTGGCAACTATTACATGAATATCTTATGCAAAATAAAACATGATTTTTACCACAATTTACAGTAAAACCCACAAACCTTTGTGTGTTTCATTATTTGATGGCACAGATGAATTGAACTCCTCAAAGCAAACTGCTAACATATTGTAACCAATAAAAGTCAATCAGTCTGCGTTTATAAATTATATGGTGATTAATTGCAAATCTTTGCCAATCTGTTTGTGAGTGAATGCAGTTATTCCAAGCCAAACTGAGACAATTTGCCTTCCACAAGGCAAACTGTGCAATCGTCTTGCAAACAAACGTGGTTGCCCAGAGGTTGTGGGTCCTGCACGATTAACCTCTGGGTGAGCAGCTGGTCACTGCAACTACTTGCAATCAGTCTCTTGCTCTGACACATCTGTTACTAGTTTCTAGTAACAGATGTGTTACTAGAAATCTTTCACTTCCTACTTCTACCATACTGTGTGGCTCTCTTTGAACTTCTTGATTCTCATTCTCATTCCAGTTCTTGACGCTCAGAAAAATCAACGTTTCTCTTTCTCTAGTCTAAACTGATTTTTTTTTTCCATTCATGACATGATGCTTCTCAACTGACAGCTCAAGCCCTTACTGAAGTTTTTTATATTGTGTATAAATTAAAAGATGACCCTCAATTTAACTTGATTTTACAAGCTTTCATCATTACAGAGTTAAAGCGCATCATTGTGCTTTAACTCTGTGGTTTATGCTATGGCTCAATAAAAAGGTTTTGTTTTGGGGTTTTTTCAAAATTGATGCTGGTAATTTTTTTCGGAAATAATTCTGTTATTACATGCACATAAAAATAATTTATACTTTCTAAAACAATTACATTTCATAGTGGGGCTAATACTGCATCTGTACATTCGCATGTCGCGATACTACTGTCTCATCATTATTATACTCTTACACATTATTAAAGATTAGAAGACATAAAGACATTGTGGCTGTCAAGTGTAGCAGCTCAGTGCAGGAATGTGAACACATAAATCTGGGGGATAAAGGGCCAAAGGTGCATCACAGAGATTGGGCTGTGTTACTGGTATGACAGCAAAACAAAGAGTCACTTCACAGCTGTAGCTTACCGCCGGGGCACTACTGGCATGTTAGCAAATTGTTTAACAATTTTTTATTAAGAACGCATCTTGTGTCAGAAGTAATGGCATGTGTATAAATATAAGATTATTAATAGCATATAGGAAGAAGTTTTGGTTAAAGCATGCAAGTCTGGCGAAAGCTGTAATGTCTATAGATATTTCAAGGGAAATATGTGTAAGTGGACATAGCTGACTTGGTAACATCTTGTTACCAGAAGAGCCACCTTTTTTTTTTCCGAGCTGGCCAAGGGTTGGACATCTGCTTAGAAACTATACTCCCACGACAGCCCCCACCCTACCTTGTTAAGTGGCAGAAATGCAGTTAAAATGGAAAGAGTGATGGATACAAAAAATAATGGCATTTAGAAAAATGTGCCTTCTTATTTGTTGTTGTTTAGGCTAGCTGTACTATAACCAAAACCAAAATAGTTACTTCACGTATTCAGTGGCAGAAAACAAGTCACAAATGTTGAATACTGAAGGTCCAAAGATTTGTGCATCTGCTGACTTAGTTGCCAACTAAAAGCACTGTTGTAAATTGTTGTTAGTTTTCACAATGCAAAATGCTGTTTTACACCACACTTTAACACTACTCGCTGCAGGACAATAGGGGACGCTGGCCAAGTGTCAGTACCTGATGCGTTGGAATGTTTTATGAGAATTTGTTGACATTAAGAGAAAATATCACCAAAATTAAGATAAAAGAGCTCCTCAAAACAGCGGAGTCTACATTAGCACAAAGTAAAAGGAAAAAAAGCAAATAAGTCACACCAGGATATATAAATTATATTTGCTAAATAAAGGCCCAGAGGAACAATGCAAGTGTTCAGAGCTCCCACTCACGATACGCAACAGATATGCAAACCTTTTGTTTCATTACATCCAGCGTACCTCCCTGTCAGCTCTCATCACTTCTGTGTGTCGTTACACTGGGTGTCTTTTTAATTTGTATTTTTATGTCTGTGTTTTGTGCTGCCACTGCAACCCCTGTTTGCAAACCAAATGTCCCTGAGCGCTTTAGTGATTTAAATTGAATCCTGCCTGTGACCCGGAGCTCTGAATAAGAGGCATAACAGAGAGGATAGGGAAAAGCAAAGAACAATGATTGTTTCTCAGAAGGTTGTTAGTCTGAATCAAACTCATCCAAACACCAAAAAAACGGCTTTCTGTGGTGCATTCTCTCTTTCACGTAATAAAATGCTGGTATTGACTATTTGTCCTTTGTAGTTGCAAGAAAACACACAAACATACACAGCGATGAGATGAGAGCTACTTGTGTATTTCTCGTCTCATTAGTGTATCCAATAACTAGTAAATAGTGTGTGTGTCTGTTTTTGTGTGTGTCATGGGGGTGTGTAACTCACTTGGTATTCAGTCACTTGTGTTTCCTGGCAATGTATACACATAAATACTCGATGGACGGAGTCAGCTTCTACTACAAGCACTTAAGATGGACAGGACAGCTGGCACAACAAAGGCAGGAAATCTATTTTAACTCACAAATCTCTAACTTCTAAATCATCTTAAATGATTTATCCCCACCCTTAATTACAGTGAAGTTGTTCAAAAACCTTTTATATTTACAGTAGCTTTTCTACACATCTGCCCGAGCTCCTTGCATCCTTGTGACAAAAATTTTCTTGGAAGGAACAAACTTCCTCCTCATGGAAGAACCTTTCAGCTTGATATTGGCCATATAATTGGTGGTAGCCATAAAGTCAGTAAAGACACACAGCTGTGTTTCTTCCTCTTTTCCTTTTGAGACACGATACAGTGACGAATGAATCTCAAGGTTTCTTGATTTGTTTTCATTTGCTTCTTCACATTAATTTGGCAAATTAACTTGTGTTCCATTTGGTTCATACAGAAGTATTAGCACAATGACACTGATGAAAAGCGTTTTATTAGATATTTGTTTGGAAAAACTCAGCTTATATGCAAGCAATATAATTATTATTTCCAAACTGAAGCACTAAATGCCATTATTAAGACAACATACTGAATACATAATATAAATCACAGGGGAAAAAAAGACACAACAATCACATGGTAACTTCCTGTCTTTTCACTAGAAAAGGATCAGGCTGATACACGCCACTCTTCCAATGGGACAAATTATGTTGTCTCTGAATGTTCTTGTCGATAAGTGTAGAAAAAAAATGTTTTGAATTAAAAGAAGCAGTTTCTTGGTTTTGTGATATTAAACAGGAAGTTAAGGTTATGGAAAGACTATTATTGAACAATGAGGTGAAGGCAATGCGATGACTAGGAAATAAATCAGTGTCCGTGTAAAGATTCTCATACATTTTCTATCAGCACTGAAGTGTTGCTGTCATGTGATAACTAAACTGACAGCCATATTTAAATCTTTGTTTCACAGGCTTTAAGAGACTTAATATTACTACTACTTATTATAATATAATGATGATAATAATAATACTACTAATAATAACATTTGAGTCAGACTGCCCTTGTTTCACAGCATTGGCCTTATAAGACTACAAAGCAAAGAGCTAAAAAAAACCCACAACAATTTTCAGCTTCAGCTCCAAAATATCTTTTCCTTTTTTTTTCTTTTTTTTTCCTTTCAGTTGCTGGTTAAGTTTAGCCACTATAATATATAATATAACAAAACAAGTTTGCACACAGCTGCTAAACTCTTTTCATAGACAGCTGTTGCACACTAACAGTGGACTAACAGTGAAAATAGAATGGTAAGGTACCCTTATGAGGTGCCTTTTTATTGCATGTTACCTTTCAGAATTAATTCACTTGAAAATGTCAATGAAAATAAACTGAAGATGGAGTGACAGATTACTAACTATTGTGAAGCAAACCTTTGACGTTTTGTATGAGTTGTACAGTGTCACAAATTCTTAAAAAGTAATGCACGAAAACAAAGAGCCACTATAACCTTACTTTGCAAATAGCAATTAATGTTCCTCGGTTAATTATGAATCACTGAAGTAACTCATACACACATACTCCACAAACACAACAAAGTGCTCTATGTTTTTATGGTTCATAAAATCTCAACTAGTTATATAAATCCAGACTCACAAGTAACCCCCATGGCTCCACTCCAATAGTGAGCAATGGGATTCTGCAGCTTTGCTCAGTGAGTTGGTTATTTTGTTGGTTTGTTGGTTATTTTGTTGTTCGTTATCCAAAATTCATTTTAAACTTTTCTTCTACAATATATATATATATATATATATATATATTATTTTTATTTTTTTTTTACATGTGTTAGGTATTGTGTTGTTGTACCATTTGTTTATTAGTGTATTCTAAAATACACTATCTTACCTTTACAATCTGTAATGAAATTATCTAAATTTTTTCAAAACTAATAAAATGCCTAAAACCCAAAAGGTTCGTTTTGTTCATCTGGACGTAGCGTTTACACTGGGAGAAACGTTTTGTCACTCATCCAAGTGACTTCTTCAGTCTCAGCTGACTGCAGGTTTCCCCAACCTTATAAACAGCACATCTGCACAATAACTGAAATCAGCCCACTGAATGCACAATGGCCTGGGAGGTCAGTTCCTTGATCATTAATATGCAAATTGATGTGTACCACAAACTTACGCATACGGATCAGTATTTAAGTTTTGACTCTCATCATCCACTGGATGAAACTGGGTGTAATCAGGACCTTTTGGGATTTACTTACCGGGATGATTGAGCATGCATCAATGCCTAAAACCTAAACTTAAATCATTGCTTTGCCAAAAGTTACTTATAATTAGAAAAAACAGATGAAAAATAACAGCTTAACCTCTTCAAGAAATGACGTTGGCATTACTGCTGTTGTTGCTTGACAGGTTCAAAATGACACCCTTCGGTGCTTCTAGTGTTAGGTATATAACACTATAGTTCCACAACATAACGTTATGATTATTATAAGATATATCTTGTATTATCCATCTGAGATAGATAAGATATAAGATCAGATTATAAAACCCCAATTTCACTGTGTCTCTTCACCTTTAAAAGCCAAAACTATGCCCTTGCCTATCACACACACATGCAAACGTGATAAAGTGAAGCCGACAGTAATCAGATGCATCCAGAAAGGTCAAGGCTTTCCCATTTCAATGAGGAGTCTTTCACTGCCTAAACACATTACTCTGTGGATCAAATTCAATAACCTCACTCCAAACGCATATGATTGAGTAATCCATATTAATAACACACCCCATCATTATGACCCACACATTTATGTGTATTCATTATTCACAGCTTGATAGTAGATTGTGTTTCTGCATGTTCACATAATCAGAGTCAAAACTCTGTCATTAAGATAATACAAGCTGGAGTGCTGCTGAAATACAATGAAAAAGGGAAAGACACTTTGTTTACATGCAGGATGCTAATATTTGACCTTGATGAATAAATAATATTAATACATGTGTATTCAATTGCTATACACTATTCCAGCAGTGCCATTAATAAACAAAAAGACATGGTAGTCATATAGCCAGTGCACATCAATATATATTTATTACCAGTCATATCAATATTTAATCATATTTTCATACATCGTTCATTGTTTTCTCATAACTTGCTGGAGTATTACATGACACAATTAAAAAACTAAAATAAAACCACAACAACTGACAACAATTTTTATAATTAGTTATAGACATCAGTCAACAGAGACTTCTGGTGTTGTAACTAGCAGTGTAGTTCATTTTTGTACCAAGCAATCTCCAGAATTTCTGCACACCTAAAAGAAAACGTCACAGTTTCTTTGATAAACTGTCTACATTCAAGAGAAAAATGTGTTTCGCATCCTCTTGAGTAAATCTTCATCTTAAATTACAAGGATGTAGCTTGTAAGCTTTTCTTATCTTATCAAGTACTCAAAGAGCTATGTGTAACAACACATTTCAGCTAATTGCTAACTTGTTACCATTTGCCGCCAACCCAGTATTGAAAAAATAAAGAAACTTTTTAGATAAGGCCAAGTAATTTGATAGAAATTTCAGGTCAATCATACAAATTATTTTAGGGCAAGTTACAGTTGTATCTTTCAAATATATCAAATATTTTCAGGTCTGGTTAAAACTAGGGTAACCAACATGTTTTAATGTATTCTGACAAAAATATCCCCACCAGCCTTCTTTTTTGTTTTGTTTGATTCTGTTTTATTAATTTTTTTTTTTTAATTTTTTAAATTCAAGTCATCTGAGAGATGTATCACATTCAAAACGTCAGGACCGTGTGTTCCCTGTTTTGACCTTTTGCTCATTCTAATCGAATCTTGTTAATGAGTTGCAGAACTAGACGCCAACTAGATGCCAACAGTGCCACACAGGAAGCGCAGTTTTGTGTTCATGTGTATAATTTAATTTCTTGCTTTGGATTTGCCCTTCAGACAGAGTCAATAAATATTTAAAGAACTCAGCAATCAACCGTACAGTGATGTGATTATTTTAACAGATAAGCATTTATAAGTAAATAAAGGATTTAAGATAAGGTACAAAAATAAGTTGACAATTTAGGCGTTTATATGTTATATATTAATTGTTTCTCAAACTCAGTATTAAGTGCCATAGTTCAGCTTCTCAGCACAGTCAAGTACTTGTGAAGTGCTGCAAAGTGAAATGTAGCAGAGGGATCTGGTAGTGTTGTGAGGCTGATCCATTCCTATTAAAGTCTGTGATTTCTCATTTTACAAAGACCTAAATTTTTAATATGGAAATTTAGTTGGAATAAATACATGGAATGACTCCACAGTTTACTTTCTGCTATGTTTACATCATATCCAATCATTAGTTTCATGCAATCATTCACTCACTTGATATCATTTTCTAATCACTAGTTCAGAGAGGCCTTGGAGCTGAGTGCAACAGACAATGCAGAGCTGAAATAAACACACTGTTGGTTTTATTCTTATTGGATTTGCTGACACCGAGACAAGTAAAGAATATTGCTATCCTTTCCTTTAAGCAGTGTCTGGGCGATTTCTTAGCCCCACCAAAAGGTAACTTTCACAGCAAAGCTAATATAACAATTTGTGAAACTTTCTTCATTAAAAAGCTGTTTTGGTCTTGTGTGTCCATAATGAAGGGATTGTGCTGATGTCATATTAACTATTCATGCAAAAAGAGCTTTAAAGTTTAAGGAAGAGTGCCCTTTGTATGTTCGTTCGTTTTTAATTTTGACAGCCTTGGTTCAGTTTTCCTCCCAGAATGTCACAGTTTTAATCAAAGAGCATCGCCTTTTCTTTGTGCTGCAGTGTGTACCACACAGGCTTAAACTGAAATGTCACAACAAGGATTGAGGTTTCATATCTGGTTATATTAAACACAATCTTACTTTGTTAGGAGAGGAGATACACATTCTTCTTCAGTACTAAATGCAAGAGAAATGGTGGATACAAATGATTGTTTTCACTTCTCTCTTCTGGTTAAAAAAAAATGTGAGGCCTGGTGGTTGCAGTCGCTGTAGTTGTACAGCTCACAGGTTGGCTTTCAGACTTGAACAAACAATTCTGTCTACACAAGGACAGAAAAATGATGCAAAATTCTGAAGCATAAAGACAGATATGGCTACTCAAATCAATAGGTTGTAATGTAAAGTCTAAATATTTAAAATTATACAAAACTGTGGATGTTAAAATAAAAAAAGTACATCTTTTTAAAATAAAAATTAAACACCTTACACTCTTTTTTTTCTGTTTTTGAGTTAAACATCAATGATACAGATTCACTGTTAAAAATATTTACTACAAGCACGCATACCAACCCAGTATCAAGGCAAAGCATGTATTAGACACACCAGTACACTGTGTCCATTTCACGCACTAATTCATGAAATGTACACGGATGCAGAAGTTACACTAAGTCGCACTAAATCGCAGTACCAGCACACAGAGATAATTTAATTACAAGCCAACTTAAAAATAATCACAGTAAAGTGTTTAAACAGACATTACTAACACATTTCCATGTAAATACATATTAGCCACCTGGTTAAATCGTTTCTGGCATAGAAGAACCCTGGAATCCACTTCATACCTTCCTTGGTCACTAGCGATTTCTTGGCTTTAAATATATACATATATATATTATCTCCCCCTGCTGGTACTGCAACTTAAGTTGCACATACCCTGCTCAGCATGAAACATGAGCTCATTTTCTCAAGTAGAGACAGTTCCACACATAGAACAGCATAAAAAGGAAGTGTCAAGCCGTATTTGAGCAAATTACAAATGTACAAATTTACACAAGCTCATGCATTTCAAACTCATTTTGCACATTAAACACACAGCATCCCCATGGCCTTAGCATTTGAAATCTTTTATACATGTTGTTTGATCCTTTGAACCAAATTTACATTCATACTGCTCCACGCTCAAACTGACACATTACACTGAAGACAAATTTCATTCAGCATGAAACATTTTATTTCACTGGCTCTAAGCATGCAAGACTCAAATTCTAAATCCCTCCTAAAGGCCCCTAGAGGCTTCAATGTTCAGTGTAACCCAAGTTATAAAGGTAAATATTGTGTTGCACATGATTTCCTTCAAGGTTTATATCCACACTTCTGTCAAAAGAATAACATCCAAATGGGGTGGGTGTTATGCATATGACAGCAGCATCTTCTGGCTGTATAAACCAATCAGAGCATTCAGGATTTAAAATACAGAGATCATTTTTGTTACACTGATACCCAGCCATGCTTACAATTTAATAACTTACAAAGTACCCTGAAAATGGAGTTAAGTATAAGACAGAAACAGCTCCGCGTGCTGGCTTTCTGAAAGTTTTGATTTGCATATTTCTTCGATCAGAGTGAACAATATTATGTTAAATGCTTCAAGCAACCACTCTCAGAGTCTGTGTCAACTGAAAATGACACGAAGGATTCATCATTAGCAACTGGTTAGGGGCCAATAAAGTCAGACCTCCCTTTTCCAGTGAGAAACACATCGTAAATCTGAATGAATTCAGTTAAAGGAAATGGTCATTTACTTTGCTGAATGACCATTTCCTTGAAATGGTCATTCAGCAAACATTCAGCAAATGGTAATTCAGTAAAGTGTCCACTATAGGTGCCATAGAAGTTCTGTTATACAGTATTACACATTTTTATAACAGCATGGGAAGCTCCTAAAATTAAGAACCCTTAATATCCTTATGTCCTTATGTAATATGTACGACTGTGCTGCTAAGTTTCTTCAGTCAGTCGGATTTTTATAATGGGACCCTGTGTGAAAGTTATTACATTAAAAAATACTTTCAGGTTTAATTTCAACCTGATATTGACGATACAAAAAACGAGGGACTTCAATTATAGAGTATGACATTGACAGCATATATTGATTATACGTTGTCATTACCGAAATAATCTACTTAATCTACCAAAGTATTAGATAGATTTGGATATATCTTAGCATTCATGTAAGGTTAAGACCAGAAACAGCACAAGAATGCACTCATTCAATTACCATAAACAGAAATGTGCACGTTTTAGATTGACATGTGCTTTGCCACATGTTGTTGTGTTGTGTTACAAAGTAAATCAACACTGTCAGCACAATGAAATGAATGAGCAAACTACAGCCTGTGATACGCTAACAGTGGTGTTAGCATGTCAACAGCACTCCTGACTGTAACACAAAAATTTAGAAAATGCAAATCATCACCATGGAACTGCACAGATCAGAAAACCCATTTAGCCCCTCCATTTGAGTCTGAAGGTCTTTGTTGAAAATAGGCAAAACAAGAGTCTGAGCCTGATTCACATTATTGTACATAAATGGTGCCACATAAATCCTGGTGTGTGTGTGTGTGTGTGTGTGTGTGTGTGTGTGTGTGTGTGTATAGTCTATGATTTGTGAGGCCCTTTTTAATGCAGGAGGCTGCAGGACCAGATTGAACTATAATTCAGCACTTGGGGCATGGCACAGCACAGCACACAGATATGCAAGTGCACACATCAGACGCATGCACACACCTGCAAGAAAACACCCAGAGCTGGTGCAGCTAAACTAAGCAAATTCATTTAGAAGACTAATTCTTACTTTCCTTGTTTCCTTTCTTCAAAACGACTGTCCAAGAGCAAATTGATCATGCTGTCTCAAACAGATGACAAAATAAATCGCAAAATATCCTCCGGCATCCACCAATATACCTGGGCAGCTTGCCCAAGTAAAGTCTTTGTGTGGGTAACAGTGAATACATAAATCATGGCAGCCAAAATGCAGTGCAGACAAGATTCAAATTAAAAGCTTGGTGCTTTATATGGGATCATCTCAAAGTTCAAATCTATCCTGTCTTCATGTAGGCTCCCTGCTTTCCCCAGTTGATGAAATGTGCACGTTCACATGTCCTAAGCATGTAGTATCCAGAGATAAACTAAAAGTATTCTTTGGCCTGCTTACTTGGGGTTCACACACATATACTACGGTTCACCCACATGTATACGTAGCTGAGGTACCTAGACTAACCTCAACGTTTTATTTTAAACAGTATCAATTTTATGACTCATCGATGAATAAAACATTAAAAACCTCTCTAGACTTAGCAGGTGATTATAAGCTAATGCATTCCCTTTTAATTTGTTGCCAGAGTGTGCAGTGGGATGCGTCATATGCTGAGATTGCCTAGCACCCACCTCTAAATTAGTCTTTAGTAGGAGTCAATGGACATGAGCTGCTGCCTTTCTACTCAAATTTTAAGACCTCAGAATGCTTCTAACAAAATGTGTTACACATTTAAAAGTATTTAAACCCCTCTCTTATTACACAGAAACCCGTTTTAAGCACTTTTATGTTAATTTTAAATCTCATCATGTACTATGTTTAAAAATGGTAAATGACATGGTATTTATATAGCATTTTCTTCTCTTACTGTAGATTTAAGCATTCATACACATTCATGCTTCAATCGCTGCCTTTAAGAGCTTTTTACACATCATGTCCACACTCACAGATGCACTGGGGGCAATCTGGGATTCAGTATCTTGCCCAAGGACATTTTGACTTATGGACTGGAGGAGCCAGGTATCAAACTATTTAAGATTCAGTTTTCACGATGTGCTCTATCACCTCAGCCCCAGCTGCCCAATAAAACAATAAAACCCTCAAACACCTCCAAAATGGAGATATGGACTGTATAAAGGTTCTATCCAGTATGCTAGCTGTTCCTACAACTGTACTCGTCAGGACAGAGAACTCCTTTGTTGTGTCTGGAATCTGTTGCAGCTACTCTCTCAATTTGGGGGTTACAACCCCTTATGCTGTTATTATCACTGGGACCCATTTACACTTCACCCTCCACATCTGCTCCAATAGTTTCTTTTGCCCCTGGTACTTCTCAGTTTTCCTCATCCTCCCTCCTTATGATATTACTATCATCTGGGACTGCCACAACTGCTGCCTTCTGCTCTTTGTCAACCACCACGATGTCTGGTTGGTTACCCAGCAGCTGCTCGTCTGTCTGGAATTTAAAGTCCCCCAGGATCTTAGTCCTGCTGCTCTCAACCACTTTCGAGCTTGTCTCTCATTGGGACTTGGGGTCATTTAATCTTACACTAGCCCCATTATCCCAGTTAGAGTACACTGTGCCTGCTTGCATCTTACATCCTGCTCCTTCTACTGGGTTTTGGACTGCCTCTGGGGCACCTCTGCACAGCCTAAAGGTGTGATAGCCTCCTGGCTGAATGAATCTGTTGTTTAGGACTTGTTCTTGTGCTGCCGTGATCGAGGCATCTTAGAGATAAAATAAGTCATTATTTTACTTCTTATTTTGCGCAGCTCTTTTTGAGTTTTTTTCTTTTTTTTAATGGAGCCTTAACTTTTCTTAACATTTATGTACTAGATTCAAATAATTTGAAATATATGCATTTATTAGTTTACTGTACATTTGTTAAAGGAGGGAAACACCTGGTTCATAATACTAGTTCTATAATTATTGACATTCTGGAACTACTTTTACTGCTTCCCAGTTTTCATTCCTTCACTTTCCAAATTAAATTTGACACAAGATCATTTTCCCCATTGTTTCTTTTTCCCTTCTGTTCCTTCCTCCCTTTTCTTCCCTTTATTTACCCTTTTATCTTTTTTATGTGGTGGTAATATAAAATCTAATTCATTTCATTTCTCATGATTTCATTACATTTTTGCTGCATTCATTCATTTGTTCCTTCATTGAAAGTGAGGACATTGGAAACCAAGGGAGAAAATATTTTGGTCTAATTGCAGGAACTTTTTCAATTCTTTCATTCAAACTGACAGAGCAAACAGACAAAGGATTCGGTCTGCATGAAGAGCACTTTCTGAAAACTTTCTTCCGAGTGCCCTTTCTATTTCTGCATTCGAAATATGTTCACTTTTTATGTTCTTTGATTAAGAAAAGTAGAAGAGAATAATCAAAGTAAGGTCAAACACCCAACATACTATAACTTACAGTATATTTTAAGACAACTAGAATTTCTTCTAAATTTTGTATTGCATACTGATACATAGATGCAAAGCTTTGATGAATTTAGATTGGGGAGTTTATTTCAGTGAGCACTGGTCAAAAAGTGTGAAGGAATTTATTTTGACTTATTTGGTCACATTGCGTGGTCAGACAGATGTCAAACTAATTTTATTAGAAGCATGGAAAGTCACAATATTTGCAAATTTACCAGAGTTGAAAGTATTTCAGCTGAAGCAAAAAATCTTGCACTTGTTCCAGAGCTTTATAAATCTGCTTCATAAATGTACAGAGGCAAGTGGAGCATGGAGACAGACTGGAGGGAGATGGCATCTGTTTGAAGATAATGCGGAAACAGAGAGGAGAGAATTGTTGGCACATCCCTCCTGTTCTTACCCAGAAACACAGCTGATGAAATTTAATATTTTGGCGGTCAGAATGATTCAAAACCAAATAATCTTAAGACTCGCTGTTGTCTGACTAATAACCATTACACAATAACTAATGCAGTAAATAAATAAGGCTGATTGTATAGTCACTGAAATAATAATAAGAATACAAATAAAAATGTGTAAGCAGTCCGGGTACGTTGGTATTTGTGTGAACTGGAAGGCCACGGGAAAGCCTGGATAACAAACTGGTGGTGTTGGTTTTAACAGGCAATGGAATTTACCAGACAGGGAGGCTCTGAAGAATGAACCCATCAAAGGGTGTAGTAAGTAATGCTTTTCCATAATGGAAGTGCATTACTTACTGGAAACCCCCTACAAAGAGAGTAAGTATAATTCCCTTTATCCTTTTTTGATGAGAATTCTTGCCATATACAGAGTTGCCCAATCACTTCTAAAATGTCTTTAGGCGAAAGTTTCAGCAAATTCAGCAATTCATTCATTAATTTTGCCCATTAAGCACACACATCTTAATAAATGACTATTTATTAAGACTTATTAAGATTGTGGGACATCACTGTGAGATGGAAGTTTACAGTTAACTGCAAAAACTCCCCTCTATCTTTGCACTCTTTCCTACTTTACTGCCTCCTCACTGTATCCATCAAAGCTGCTAATAAAAAACCTTCGGTGGATGTTGGTCCACTCAGCCTCCTTGGGGAAAAGGATAACTCATTCCTTCAGAGAGAAAATATATATTTAGAGAGTAGGGGAACTACTCATGAGTTTTGCTGACCAACAAATTTCCACCATGGGGATTGAAAGGGCAATCTTTTTAAAACTTTATACTTCTGCAGTTAATTTATTATCTGGGAATGTAGTATCATCATACCCCTGGAGTATTTCTCTAATTTCATGAAAAAACATTTATTCTCCTCACAGAAGACTCAGAGGGAACTAAACTACCTAAGTGGTTTTAAAAAAGCATGCCAGTTTGAAGTTTGAAATCAAAAATGCCTTCACATTAGGGATGCCACAAACGATTATTTTGATAGTCGACTAGTCACCGATTGTTTTTGCGATTAGTCGACTAATTAGATCATGTATCCATTGGACATAAAACGTACAGCTTATTGCACCAGCATGCATCTGCGCTTATATAACTATCATTAGCTTACAGCTTGAAGTGTTTAAGGTATGTGCTAACTAAAAATAAAGACAAGATAATAGTTTATTAAACTTTTAATGAAATTTGCAGATTGTCTCGGTAAAGTTTAATTTACACAGCCGTCTGCTCTTTGCTCCCTAAAATATGACAGGACACTGGAGTAAACTCTCGACCATCTCACACTTCTGTTTAAACAGTTTTCTGTTTGACGTTTATTCAGCTGTGTGAAAACTATAACTTTAATCTGAGCCAAATTGATTTACTCAGGAACAAATAAAACACTGAAAAAAGCCAAACAATAACATTTTTAAGTTATCTAAGTGACTTATATATCATGTTTAACCTGAGTAGCGAAAGACCACGGGGATCTGAAAACGATGTGCCGGGAGTTCGCTGTTCTCGCCGGTTCTAGTGAGCCTTGAACCCCCGGGTAGCTATCGAGCTGGTGGGTAACAGACGTCTCCGAAAACGTCGGAGCACTTTTGCAAATATGGGATGTCTCGATAAATCGAGCAGATATTTGAAGTATACACCGCTACATTCTCGCCTGAAAATATCTTAAAAGTTTATTTTGTGACCCAGAAAGAGTAATATTAAAACTGAGTAGCTGCCGCAATTGTTGGAAACTGGAATTGACAGGGCCGTGCTATGAATTCTGGGATAGGTTGGGCCACGAAGGATACACCCGACCCATCCTTCAAATCTGGGGAAAAGGAGGACGCATTTGGAGGAGTCTTCGAAT
>VUQG01021536.1:100704-127574 GCA_015106755.1 Etia nguti | reverse complement strand
AAAAGAAGACCCCCCCCCCCCCCCCCAAGTTAGCCTCACTGACAAGTGGCTTTCTTAAAGCTACACAGCTGTTCAGTCCCAGTTCCTTGAGTTCCCTTTGCATAGAGTGTGTGGAAATGTTCTTTCTCCTATTATCAAACACAGTCATGGTATCTACCTTTATTTTAGCATTTGATCACGAATCAGGATCATTCCAAAGTTTCGTTTCTGATCACGTTTCCTCCTCAAAGGTGATCAACACCATCTTCCCATGTGTTCATAATGTGTTGGACACTTTTTGATCCAATTTGTGAGCCTGTTTGCTTTTTAAATTTATTTGGCCTTGTGGCCATCACACAGCCAAATCATCCTCCCGTTGCCCTTTTAAAATGAGTGATAAATGGTGCGGTGTTTTTCTTCTGTATCAGCATGTTTTGGAAAAGCTTGCATTTGAAGCTTGATGTTGAAACCACAGCTAGTTGTCTGCTGTACTTTTCAATTTGAAACCAATTTTATACCCGTTTTGGTCCAAATAGCTATTTATACCTCAAACACACAAAATAGCTCAGTGAGATACTCGTCCTCTTGTTGATGGCTAAAGTGACCAATTAATCATTAAATCATTTCAGGCCATATGCTACAGTGTGCAAGTCCCACAAAAACTCTGTGCTCCTCAGGTTTGACTTTCATTTAGGGCAGATTTAATCAGATTCACAACAAAGTGGAGCAACTTAATGAATCACAACACCACAGTGTGCTGCAGGGAGCCATATGTGAGCACAGACATCTGCTCACTTGTAAAGTTGGTGGGTATCTTCATTAGTGCCAGCCTCAGTGTACACTAACATGAAAATGCATAGGATCCACACACACACACGTACTGTAAGAAGGCTTCTCAAATGACCTCTGTCCACTGCTGTAGTGAGCCAATCATGGTCTACCACAGGAAGTGGACTGTTCTGACATCCTGCCAAAGTAAAACATTAGGGAACCACATCCAAGTCCCAACAGACACACCGTACACACACACTTACTGTACATGCACTGCTATGCACAACAGAAGCACAAATTTTATACTGAAAGACCAAAAAAATCTTTACAGGGTATGCTTGAATCAATGTTCATTTAGATTTCAACAAAGACTCTAAGATAGTTGAATAAAAAGGAAAATAAAAATCAGACTACTTAATAATATTTAAGGCGGGAAAAAAATGCCAAAAAATAAATAAATTAGAGAAAATTAAACACTGTTCATTAACAAGCCATTTTCTCTCAGAGAATTGCCGCTCACTGGATATTTCCATTCTTTTTCAATCCATTCAGTATAAACCCTAGAAACAGGTTGACAAGCAGTTGACCGGGTATACCTAATGAAATGGCCATGGTTGTATTTTCCACCCAATATCTACAAAGTGCTTTGTAGCGGAGGGTAGCTAAATAACATCTTTAAAATGACAGTTAGCCGTCACTCTGCTTTAATAAAAAATGATTAACTAGTTCTACTGACTAGTATTTCTCATACTAACTAGTGAGGGCACCAAAAACTTCCTCATATCCCAGTTTAATTACTTAATTTGTACAGAAATCACAAGTGTCACCTCTTACTTTCCACTGCTATATGCCATATCTATAATAATCTGAAATATAACTACCTCCAGCTCCACACCGGCCTAATCACATTAAAGGGTCTGTGTCATGAATAAGTATGGAAGCCCACTTCTGAGCTGGAATCATCTATTCTGACATTTGTTTTGACAAACCACAGATGATTGAGGGAAACGCAGCAGGATCGCAAAATCATATAGAGAACAAAAATACACCTGCAGACACACACAGCAGTACATTTGGACACTTGCTTTCAAACTGTGGGCATTTCTCAAGATGAAATACTAACTTGATAAATGTAAAGTATTCATGTTTATGTTGTAAATGTAAAAAGAAAGAGATTACAGTCCGAAGCTTAGCTCATCAGGACTGTGTAGGTGCGATTCTATCAAATCTTTTGAGACCACAGGATTAATAGGTTGTTTGAGAGAAAATTGCTTAATTTTCACCACTTCCAGCTTTTCTACTTAAAAATTTGTTGCTTTTAAATGCTAAACAGCATCATGAACCTAATATCTATGTCTATGTCGCTATTTATGACCTCATAGAAATTATAATGGCCATTTTTCATATTCTGACACCTATTAATTGAGCAATAATCTGAAAAATGACACCTAAAAAAAGCACAAAAACCATATATTATCATATATGCATACTTTAGTGCACTTTAATGTTAGCAACCTAGCTGGCACTGACACCTGTCCCTCCTTAAACACATCCACATTAACAGGATTACATCCACTGGAAGCTTTGGTAAACACCATTAAGGCTGTGCTGCTCAATGCCTCAACCTTGTGGTGATTTTAAAGCAATACGAGAGGAGGGATGAGGCTCAGAGCGAGGTGCACTGAACTGTTTGTCACTGGCTCTATTACCTGCAGTGACAGGGCAAAAGACAATCCTGTCAGCTCTTAAGCAGTCTTATATCAAGGGAGGACAAACTGCACCAGATATGAAGACTCCCAGCAGAGGAAATAGTGTTTGTGGGAACAGTACATTGTAGGTAAGAAGGGGCCTTAGAGGGCGGACCAGCAGTTTCACAAGCTGTTAACTGTGTTTAGGACAATGCCCATATCACCTCTGATTTAATGTGCGGATCGCTCTGTTTTACAAGCAAGAAGGCTAAAGGGAGAAAAAGGCAAGCTAGCCAGCTTGTGAGCAACAAAAGTGGTGTACTGTGTGGGTAGTAGACACTTCTGAATGTTTCTCATGATTACTGCCTACTGATGAGAATAATGCTGCGAAAACTAAATGTTTAAAAAAACAAACAAAAAAAACCCCAGTCTTAGTACTAAATGCACAAAGTGGATCTATAGGCTGCGCAGTAGACTTTATGCATTTTTTAAATTACATCTTTATTTAAGCCTGCAGGTTTGGGATTACAGAGAATTTGGACATCAGCGGTATCATAACAATTCTACTCAAGTAACATATTTCACAAAAAGGGCAAAACTATCTACACATAAAAGGCATAGTGTGTCCTTATCAGCACTCTCTTTGTGGTCTGATCAAAAGCACCGCTAATAAATAGTAATAGCGATTCATGTGGCAAGACCCAGCTCAGTAGCTGCATCGATCTTTTATATAGAGTTAATGAAAAATTCTCATCATAAAAACCCATTTTTACAGTTTATTTCTTCTTTAATGGGGTGACTGCTTAAACTATGATCTTGTCAACACATCCTGTTTTCCATATAAAGATGACATCCATGTAACGTCCTCGTTTTCATGTGTCCTAAACATGAAACAGTGCATGTGGGGTCCCACTGGGATCAGTCCTTGGACCTGTTTTGTTTGGTTTATCTCTGTTGCCTCTTGGACATATATTCTCCCAGTGATGATGACTGTTAATTATATGTTAGGGAAAAAACACAAAAATTTATTTTCTTACTTCACTGCCATTAAAGGGAAATTCTAATTTCTTGCAGCTGAACTCAGATAAAGTCCTTGTTATTGGTACTAATGATTTCTAATGGTTACCGAAAGCAATCTTAAACTTGGGAATAAGCTTCGATCGACAGCTCAGTTTCAAGAAGCACCTTAGTCTTTCTATTTATAGATTAGATATAGATATAGATACTAATATTGTCAACATCCATTCACACTCTCATCTTCTCCCAATTATTATTGCAACATATTGTATACATGATTAAAGAGCTGGGAACACATCACTTCAGTCTTCACACAATTGCACCAGCTTCCCATTCACTGAAAAATAAGATTTAAGATTTTACTACATGATTTGCCTGCACTTTATATATGTCAGAACTACTAACACTTTATATTGCACTCAGATTTTCAGATCTGGGGATCAACTGCTGCCACAGGTTCAACAATCCAGACTTAAAGCAAAGCACGGACTTAACTTTTACCGTTTTAACCCCAACAGTTTGGAAAAAGTCTCCTTTGATTCCAGTTACAGACAGGTTGTTTTCATATAAATTTATAAAACCTTTTCAAAGGTTTAACACTTCCTTCTTTATTCTTGCCTTATTTTAATTTCTCCTTTTCCTCCCATTTTATGCAGTCTGGAATACCTTAATGCTTTTGTACATTGTAACTCTGGTGGTTGTTATTATTTGTAAATTGGGCCCAATTTCCTTTTTTGAAAGTACCAAAGGAAAACAAAGAACTTCATTTCTAAGCTAAGAGCACTACAAGTAATACAGATTAATCCTTGCTGCTTGTTGCTTCCCCCTCATTTGCTGTTCCTACATATTGGTTTACCTGCTGAGGGCATGCTGTAAATCAGAGGCATCTTCCAATTTACCAAGCAGCAGCAGATGCAATAAAGAAGAAATATCCTTATAACCCAGTCATGCCCAAAGCACTACAGGAGTACCTCTCTGTGTCCTGTTGTTATATAACTGTTGATTACCCAGGGGCTATGACAAATTCAAATGCAGGGCTTTTTTTAGCTGATACTACTACTGCTGCTCTTGTTTATGCCTCACCTGTGTTCCCAGCTACAACGACCTGCATTACACAACACAGCTAGAGTTATTGTGGAGGAGTGCTGGGCTAATTTTTATATGAAATCTTAACCTGGAAAGAAAGTGCTAGGTTGAGCTGCACAACTCCAGCATGCTATTCTAGCCTTAAAACCTTTTAGCTATCTTGTCCACATAAATTAACCGAAACCCATCATTTTAAATAAAGCTGAACAAATACACATTTATCAAATGAGCCTTTGAAATTTTTGGGGGGATATCTTAGTAGATAAAATAAATGAAATCTGTTTGTCTGCTTACTCCACCTTCACAATCAGGAATTGAGCAACCAACCTGACACCTTGGTACACCTTAGGCCCCTGGAAGGTTCTTATCTGTATCATATATTATGCCATCATCATGTTGTCTAGCAACTGCAGTGTACCCACAAAATGGGCTAATTTTTATAAAAATTTAACCACATTTTATATTGACTTTATAAGCCAGATCTATCACCTAATAGGTTTTATTTGTAACCTTTATCAGTGCAATTGAGGACGTCAGTTTTCCAAGAGCTCAAACGGATCAAATTATACCGTGGCTCATGCTAGTATTAAGTTATGTAGATTGATGGGAAGCCTCATACTGTTTGACTTGTTTATTTGTATTAACCAACTACATCTTAGTATGTATTTATTTTTCACCTTTAATACATTATCATGTGCTATTTGAAGTTATCAATACGTACAGTCATAATAGAGGAAAAATACTCATATTCTTTTTTGGCTACTTGTTTGCAGCAGAAATAGAGTGAGACCACCACCACCACCACATCTGGGCACCAGTATAGCTCACTGGGCTGCAGGTAACCCAGGCTGCCCCGGGCCACTTTCTGTGTGTAATTTCCCATGCTCTGTCTTCTTCCTTACCTGTCTGCTCTACAGTTTTCTTGAAAAATAAAGGTAAAATGTTAAATCTTAAGAAATAACATGTCACCATGTGATCAACCACAACACATTTAAAACTATGTTAGTCTATAATACTCATCCCTACAAGGGCCTTTAAGCATCACACAGTTTATGCCAGAAATTCTGAAGGTTGGAAATGACTTCTAACCTGTTTAGAGTCTCATCATGTTGTTTAAGATCAGCAAATGTAATAAAATGATCAAAACATAGCATATTTAAATTCTTAAGAACACGATGATGGTGTAATCTTATCAACTTCCTGTTCAAAGTTTTAATGACTATAGACTGTCATCACCAGATGCTTGATTGGAGTAGATGCTGCTTGTCCTCATTACACAATAACTTAAAACGTGGAGAGAGAAAAAATCACAGTGTTCATGCAGTCTGAAATGGTAGACAGCCTCTAATAAGCCTAAATGTATGGAAATGTGAGACTGAGCATCCACAATAAGCTGATCCATGGAGGCCTTGCCCCACAGCCTACAGGATTCAAAGGCTCTGCTGCCAACATGATGGTGCCAGACACCACAGGATAGCCCAGAGGCTTCAGAACTATGTTGGCAGCACAAAAGGGCACCTACAAAACATTAAGCACGCGGGTTAAATACTGTGGCCAATTGCTGTAATGTGGAACATTAACACTCAATTGGAGTGATATTTTTGGCCACATGGTAAATTAAGTCCAATATTCCATTTCAGTTCTGTTTTTGGTCTCTAACAACTGCTGAGGGAAATATCAGGCTCTTCTTTTTTCTGTGTGTTTGCCATTTTGTGATGAGCAGGTGCTGTAGAGTAGATTTTTTCCCCCTTCCACTGAAAAAAGATGCAGCAAGCCCAGCATAGTGATAGATGGGATTAAACCCATGCTGAGAAATTGCAGCAAGCTGAACAATAACCTGAAACTTATTAGTAAGTTTGAGGGAGCTGAGGGGAGCCAATTTGCAGGTGATAGTTCTCCATAGGTTCAACACCAAGAACATACTTTCCCACTATTGCTTATAAACACCATCCAACCATCCATTTCCTGCCACTAATTCAAGTCCAGGCCTATGCAGACACACTCAAGCCTCCCTCTCCCCATCCGCCTTCTCCAGCTAGGCGGAACACCAAGGAGTTCCCAAGCCAGCCAAGCGATATAATCTCTCCAGCATCCTGGGTCTGCCCTGGGGCCTGCTCTCAGTTGAATATGCCAAAACACCTCACCTCACCTAGGAGGCATCCTAGTGAAGATAGCCACATCATCTTAACTGGCTTCTTTTATGATGGAGTAGCAGTGACTCTAGTCTGAGACGATCCTGGATGACCGAGCTCTTCACCCTGACTAAAAGGGAGGATTCTGATTTCTGCCATCTGTATCCGCCATAAGCACTCACAGCTCGTGGCCATAGATGAGTAGGAACACATGTCGACCAGTGTATCTGGTTTTGCTTTTGATTATAGATGCTTTAAATAGGAAATGAGTAATGAGTAGAAAGCTGATGTAAGACATTTTACAAGTTTCCATTTGTATTTAAGCAGATCTTAAAAATAAATGCTTACTCTTGTAAGCAAGAGTAACCAAAATATATCAGTATGGTAATGTGTGTGCTTACCCCGAGCATGACCTGTAATCCTCTCTAACAAAAAGTTTTTTGGCTTAAAATAACGCATCCCTCCTCCCACCTTCCAGAAAAGCCCAAAGCCTGTGACCCTGGCCACCGAGGTGTATCTGGAGGACAGCGAACAGCACGGTGGTGGCGCCAGGCCAGAGAGGTGACGCATATTTGAGTGGCTGAGTGCGTCAGGCTCTGGCTGACAGCACCACGACTCAGCAGTGTCCTGGATGGATGGAGGTGTTATGATGGAGGAAGCAGGGAGAGTGTGTATGCGTGTAACCAAGAGACAGCGAGTGGGAAACAAAAAAGAGAGAGCGAGAAAGAAAGAGAGTGATATGCCCCGACTCCCACACTGCCATCCGATACCGAGAAAAGCTGTGTCGCAGCACTGAGTGGGAGGTCTTCGTTTTAAATAAATAAATGAATAAATAAAAGCAAATGAATACAAGTCTGGAAAAAAGAGAGAGAGAGAGACCACATGAAGCATCTCCTACCTTTAGTCTGACACACCACTGGGGTTACATCACAGAGCAGAGAAGCGAAAAGCATGCAGCAAAAATAAACCAAACGGAAATGGAAGTGTTATAAAGGTTTTGCTTTGGCTGCTTTGAGACTCAGCGAGAGGAAAAAAGGATGAGCAGAGAAATGAAAAACAGTTGATGGCTTCTAGTCTGCCTTGAAGTGTTTCACTGAAGAGTAATGCTTTTGTTTCTTTTCATTTTTATTTTATTTTTTTTTATCCCCGACAAGCAAACAAAAAATGAAGAGCAGGCATCCCACCTGTACCACCTACCTCAATTTAATTGTCCACTGTCCTGTGTTCTTTCCATCACTATTCCAGTCATTTTTAATTGAACCTTGAGTATTAGCAGGTTGAGTCAAGCAGTCAGTTATTTTTTCCCCCCAATTGATCAGAAAATGGCAAAAAAAAAAGACAAAATGACAAAAAAAAAACTGTGCCAAAGGCGATGTCTTTAGATTATTGTTTCGTCTGACCAACAGTCCAAAACTCAAAAATATTACTTCAAATCCTATTTTATGCTGTAGTTACTTGACTACTTATCAAAAGATTCAGTGTGAGGTTTGCAGTTTGATTCCCAGTTCCTCCTTTCTGCAGAACAAAGCATCCTCAGGTGAGGATAAAATTAAAGCGGTTTCTGATGACCAGGAAGTACTTGGTATCACAGCTCTGTTCCTTTTGCAGCTGCGTGGATAAAAGTCCAAAATAAGCAAAACAAATTGCGCCTCCTCACAAAAAGAAGCATTTAATGACAAACCTTGTTGTCACCCTGAAGAAGACTGACTACTAGTGGGTTACGGGTACCAGCAGTGAAAAGGACACTAGCAAAAAAAGAAGCACAACTAGAGGAAAATCAGTTGGGTTGGATAAGCAGCCACTACAAAGCTCCACTAGCAATCAAACAATAACATCAGAACAATGAGTTATGAGCAAATTACTTTATATGTAGATAGGGCTTTAAGTATGGAAGCATGGACACAACATAAGGCTTAAGCTTAGTCATGGTAGTTTGCTAGCCACTGATAAAATACAGTTGGAAATGGGAGGCCTGCTTTTGAAATAATAACCCATATTTCTATGACAAATCTGCCTCTGTTATTCCGTTAAACTGTACACGAGCTGTGCAATAACTTACAGTGACCTGGCTCAGAAAACAGTAAACTGCAGATCAATCAATTTGGTGATCAATTATTTTAGGATTGTTGAGAGAACCTACTGAAGCGGCTGCTGAGGAAACCCGATTTGTGGCTATTTGTTGTTCTAGTGCAGCACTAAGAGCAGCATCACCTCTAGTTTCCTTTGACCTCGGGCTGTCCACAGTGAGAGGAGGGGTGTCTGCGACTCCTGCTAGGGTTGCAGATGCCACTCTCTGCACCGACGAAGAGTGTTTAATGAGAAACGCTATGGATCGTGATGAATTCACGCAGAGAGGTTAGAGAGAACAGCTCCCGCTGCAGTTAGTGCTTCTTCATTATGATGGGAGATATTTACAGCCTTTCAAAATTACTCTCGTGGTGAATGACAGTCATTACCATACAGGAGCTTAAAGAGGAACACTGCTAAATTTGAACCTTTTTCACATTGCTTAGGGGCCCTGTCTGCACTGTGGGGATTTGTAAGCTTCACAGCAAAACCAGGAATGTGCAGAGAAGTTTGTAACACACCCTCATCTTGCCTTTGCCAGCTCCACGGAGAATGAAGGCGTAATGGATTCCTAAAAGTTCAAAATCAACAATTCTGCCGCCAGAAAACGCTGAAACACAACACCAGACGAGGAGAAACTGCCCATTTTATTTTGTAAGCAACTGTGCAGACATCACTTATTGAAAAGGTACGCATTAGTTCGCCTGGAGCACCAATTATTTTTCCTGTCTACCTCTGCCTTTTCAGAGAGAATAAAATTAGATTTCTCAAATGAAAATGCAATGACCTGAAATTATACGCCATTTTAAAATGCAGAAGGAACACGGCTTATGATAAAATATAAATTTAATAAAATTCAGATGACCAGCGCAATATTCAGTGTTAATAACATAGCTTACGGCTGCGGTTTAATATACACTTTATTACGTACATCTGTTCAACTCCTCGTTAACATGAATATTCCATCAGCCAATCACATGACAGCAACTCACTTCATTTAGGCATTCTGACATGGCCAAGACAACCTGCTGAAATTCAACCCGAGCATGAGAATGGAGATGAAAGGTGATTTAGGTCACTTCGAACATGGTTCCGGGTGTTAGACAGGCTGGTCTGAGTATTTCAGAAACTGGTGATTCACTGATTTTCCCACAGAGCCATGTCTAGGGTTTGCAGAAGGTGGTCTGAAAAAAGGAAATATCCAGTGAGCAGCAGTTCAATGGGAGAAAATGCCTTGCTGGTGCTGTAGGTCAGAGGAGAATGGCCAGACTGCTTCTTGCTGATAGGAAGGGAACAATAAGCCAAACAACCACTCATTACAACCAAGGTATGCAGAAGAGCCCATTAATCATCGAAACAGATGGGCTACAGCAGCAGACCACATGGATGTCACTCCTGTCAGCTTAGGCTTGAAAACTGAGGCGACAAACAGAAGATTGGACAAACATTGCCAGGTCTAATAATTGTGTTTCTGCTCCATCATTCAGGTTATAACATGAAAGGGCCAATCCATTATGGCTTGCAGCAAAGGTTCGGGCTGCTGGTGGTATAATGGTGTGGGGGATATTGTCTTGGCATGCTTAGGTGCCTTTAGTAACAACTGAGAATCATTTAAATAGCACAGTCTACCTGAATACTATTACTGACCATGTTTATCCCTTTATGACAGGGGTGTCCAACTCCAGGCTTCAAGGCCCGGTGTCCTGCAGGTTTTAGATGTGTCTTTGATCCAACACAGCTGATTCAAATGGCTAAATTACCTCCTCAACATGTCTTGAAGTTCTCCAGAGGCCTGGTAATGAACTAATCATTTGATTCAGGTGTGATGACCCAGGGTGATCTGTAAAACCTGCAGGACACTGGCCCTTGAGTCCTGGAGTTGGACACCCCTGCTTTATGACAACAGTTTCCCCATCTTCTAATAGCTGGATAACCCACCATGTCATTAAGCACAAATCATCTCAAACTGGTTTCTTGGACAGAACATTGAGTTCACTGTACTCAAATGTTCTACAGAGTTGGTGACACAGGAGATATGCATTTTTAAGTAGAGCCAGCAAATCTGTAGCAAACTGTGCAATGGTGTCATGTCAATATGGATGTTTCGAGCACCTTGTTTAATCTGTGCCACAAAGAATTACAGCATCTCCAAAGGGAACAGGGGGTCCAATTCAGTACTAGCAAGATGTACCTAATAAAGTGGCCCATTTAAACTCCTCTGGTAAAGAAACTGGTACTTATATAGTGTTTTTTTTAAAACACGACAAACTACATTCACCCATCCATACACACATTCATGCAGTGTTTTCTTCTATGCCTTTAAGCACTTTTTATTTAATCACACACAAACACCAATGAATGGTGTTCAGTATCTTCCTCCCCAAAAAACACATCCATATGCAGACTGTATGAGCCAAAATTAAAATGACTGCGCTTCAAATGACCCTCCCTACCTACTGAACCCCAGCCATCCTCAATAGCGTCCCTCACGGAGTCATACAGGTTATTTTGCTCTCCATGCACTGTCTACATGCATTATGAATAATTATTTTCTTGAGTGGCCATTTGGTGATTTTCATTTTGAAGAACAATAGCCAGAAAATGAGTCATGCTTTCATAGAATTTCAGCTAATTGAGGGATCCTGCACCACCGTAAAACTTTCAAAAGAACAACAAGCACAAACACAGAATCCCATTTGCAGGATAGGAACTACTCTCAATAACAGAATGCAATTACTTGTTTATTTATAGTGATTTAATGCTTTTATACCCTTTTATTTGGGCCTCAGCCACAGAGTGCACTTCAGCTGGTGGAACACCAGGTAAATGCCGAACAAATAACAGGTACAAAAAAAATAAAAAAAACCTAGCATACAGTATGTCTAAAATGGCCAGAAACACAAAAACAGGACTAAAGAGGTTGTTTGATGTTGGACTGAAAAGGGCCGACGGCAGACAAGTGAAGTGTCATTTTGTTTTCTCTCCATTTTGGAAAAAGGAGAGAAAGCTTTCAACCTGTTGGGCAAGGTAACAATTAGCGAAAGAAAATGGAAAGACAGGAAAAGATGCAGAAACAAAGCAAGGTGGCCACTGACTGTGTGGCCATAGTAACAGATGAAGCAATGAGGGTGGAGAGAGGTGAAACAGAAAGACGGCACAGGCTGTCCTTGCTAATGCACCCTCTTCCACAGCGCTCTGTTATTCTTATCGTATGCTTGCCCAAAGCGATGCAATAATTCACTCTACTCTCAGTGTCATTGCGATGATAGGAGAGGAAAGAACTACATATACCCCCCACACACACATACACATAAAGATTATACCCTCAGTTGCATTGGAGATAGGTCTACAACTGCAAACAAGAAGGCCTAAATAATGAAGTGCACATTAAATATAAAACAGACTGGGGGATTGAAGAGCCAACAGCAAAGCTTACACGTAGTAGGACGAAAGTAGGCTACAGCATGTGGCTGGATGTCTCATCACCAACATGAAAGCTAGACCCTATTAAACCGTATGTGTGCTGATGTGGACTATATTTAGTGTTCAAACATTAATATGCACATATGATAACAGAACCCACCTCTCAGCTTATATTTCTATATATAGAGATATACTGACAGAAATCTGAAGCCATGGCATTTAATCTGGGGTGGTGTTATGACCTTATGCTATGGACTTTTTTCATATTAGGTTCAATTTTACTTTTATATTTTTGCATTTTATTGTTTATTTTGTTTCAACAAATTCAATTTCTTTGTCCCAAATATAGTATTTATTGCATTATTTGTTATCTATATATTAAACTAATAACTGTTTATTTCCATTTTTATATTTTAATGTTTCCTATTGATTTTGATTTATGTTTTTTTTTTTTCATTGTATTGTTTACTGGCCTAACTATGATTGTCACTCTAATGTTAACTTTATTTCTTATATGGTCTACTTTTTATTGCTTCTCAACCTTATTACTTTATCCACTGTTAATAACCTTTTTTTAATTTCATATACACTGTAACATTCCATTTCAGTTTATTTATTTATTTATTTATTTATTTTACGGTATTGTTTATTTTATTGGAAACTTTTTTATTTTGACTTTTGTTTATATATTTTATAAAACACTGAAGTCTATGTCCTTTACTGTAGTGTTACAATTGTTATTAGTTGTTTTTCTTTTTTATCTTACAAAGAGATAGGTCTAGGGTGGTAAACAGAGTTCAGTGAGAGAGGCAACATTTTACATTTCAGGCAACATAATTGTCAAACATGTGGACAAAGCCAGAATACTGTGTCGACTTTAAATAATCCTAGGGCCAGATGATCATTTAAAATAAACTGCTGGTTTTTGAAAAATCATTACAATAATACTGGGGAGGGGGAGGAGGTGGGGTTAGACAATGCTACAAACTCCAGGATATGGGTCAGTTTGTGTCTGTGAGGGAGAAATATTGCTTTTGGCAGATCCAGCAGACTGGTCTGACATCAATTTTTTATGCATCGCTTCCAACTGGGCACTTAATACTGTTTGGGTGTAGGTCTCATTGTTTAGCACTAATCTATGAGTACAAGGCTGCTGTTGAAGGATTTTAGCTTGCTCTGATCGTGTGTTTGGATTATATTGCTTTTCCAAGAGCGAAATATCATTATCAGCTGCTACATATTTTATTTTCTGGCCTATAAGATGTCATCACAGTTTCTTAGAGAGCAAGAGCTCATGAAAACAACAATGGTAGATGACTTGAGAGATGTCAAAGTACTAAAGTCTTTCTACCTGCTTAAGCAAGAATGCATTTCCAGTATTCATGCATATCCAGTTTCACTACCGCTCAGCAGCCAATTGACAACTGTTTAGAGACAAGTCACCATCTAAACAACCACTGACCACCGAAATGATAAACGATAAATGGACTGGTTCTTATAGAACGCTTTTCTACTATACCTAAACACTGAAAGTGCTTTATACAACTTGCCTTATTCACCCATCCACTACGCTTTAAGTGCTTTCTATCTGAGATACACACATATTCATACTCTGATGGATCCATGAGAGAGGAACTTGGTTAGTATCTTGCCCAAGGGTATTTGGCATCCAGACTGGAGCAGCCAGAGATCAAACCACCAACGTTCCAATTATTTAGATACATTCATCCCTACAGACCAAAGCAATCAAAAGTAGGAATACAGATTTTTACCTAGCAACCTGTGGTCACCAGGGGGTTGCCAACTGGTCTCTATGCCTCTGCAACCAAGCCAACTTATCAAATTTTACAGTTTTTTTTAATCAATTTATGTCTATCACTTCTGATTACATCTTTTTATTGTCAATTTACTTAAAATCAAAACAACAAGTACAGTAAATACAATAGAAAAAGCGCAAATCCTGACATTTAAGACCCTTGAAGCAGAAAATATTGGCATTTTTGTTCAATAAATTAAAATGAATAATAAATACATTTCAATCAACTTACAGATTAATTAAGCACAAGTGAGGATCCAGGCATAATGTGTCTTTATATGCAACTTGCACAATCATCGGACCTGTCAAAGCAGATAAGTTCATCCGAAGGCCTGATAAATCTGCCCTTCCAGTAAGTGTCAGCAGGAGTTACATTTATCGAGCATGGCATTCATGGCTGTTACAGACTGGAGAGAAAGACGAAGGAGGGGGCAGCACACAGTCAGACAGACAAGCACAGTTATAGACAGACTGTAAGTTTGAATTCAAAGATGGCACGATTAATGCAATCAAACAGACACAGTCGGGGAGACGCATATGGACATGCAGCTGGCATGGGGATAGTCCACGCATTGCTGTTGTGGTCCTCCTGTGAAGTGAACCAATGTTGTATTTTTCTGTCTTTATCATGTGATGCAAAGCAGCACAATATCCCTCAGTATGTTTAGCTCGCAAGGACACTTCCTGCTATTCAAAGGCACACTGCGCTGAACAGCAGTAATGAGCCCATCCACATCAAGAGCCACAATAAAAGCCCAGTTTCCCGACTGGCAAAAACAACAGGATGCCATTGCAGAAGGAGAGCTGATAAGTCCTGTATGGCATCAAAACTTTAAATGGGGGGGGGCAACATGTTATTCCACACAGACAAATACACAATCCAGCAATGAGATTTTTTTAACGAAGGATTTAATGGCTATATATGCGCCACAGTGTGGTAAGTAAAAAAAGATGAATAAATTTGTGGAGAAAGCAGGATGGAAAGTGACGACGAACGATGGAAAACGGTTAGCCCCTGTAATAATGAATATAAATGGATGATGAATGGGTGGAATGAGTGGGACTCGACAAAAAGGAAGATAAGGGGGAGTAAGAAAATAACCACTCCAGAAGGAATGAAAAGAACGGAGGAGCAGCAGGACGGCTGTAAAAAGAAGCAGTGATGAAAAATGTTAGCGCATTTGGATTGATGAAAAGAGCCCACGGAGAAGTAGCAGTGATGAATGGAGAAGACAAAGATGAAGAAGGAAATTACTTTAAGGTGGGAGCACCTTAAAGGCATGAGGTGGACAAGTTTGGTTATGAGATGATGTGGATAAATTGAGACAGAGGGGGATGGGAGAAAGAGAGGGACAAACTGGTGAAGACTCATTAGCCTACGCAGGATTGGTACATTCAGTCTTTCCCTGCTCTACTGTTTTATCTCCCTCTCTTCTCTCTCCTTTTGTTCTCCAGAAATATCCAAGTGGGTGGGAGAGAGAGTAACGGGGTGTGTGTGAAAGGAGGAGAGAGTTACAGTAAGTGCGATGATGGCAGAGTGAGGGGGAAGACAACAGAAAGCGACAGAGAAAGCACATGAGTACAGAGCAGGCCTGGTGTCTTTGAAATTATGTTCCAATATAAAATGCCAATAGTGCGTAAAGGACACCTGATTTCATAACCAAAACAACTCTTTACCTCACTCTCGAGTGTCTTCCAGAGAGGCAACAAGTCTGGCTTTAAATAAACAGAACTTCCACCAACATCAGAATAAAACTTAAATGTTTGTGAAACATTTTGCTCATCAGGATTCAGGGAAACCAAGCAGTGGCGCTACATCACACATCAAAGCACACGTATTTAATAGGAGAGGGGACTGATCACATGTCACCCATTTTAAAGGTACAGTAGGCAGAAAACACAAAAGGTAGACGTGAACTTTAAAGTTAAACATACACACAGGGTGATAAATGAACCACACAACAACAGTAGGTCCGGCTGATTTGGGAAAGGATTTGTTGCCTTTCATCAACATACCTAATATTTTACAGATAAATCACTGAACTGACAGAGAAAATACTCTGAAATATAGAATTAACTGATCTTTAACTAGTCTTCAGCTTCAGTCCTACCCCCAACGGTGCTGCTTTTGTCTCCTATCAGCTGGAATAGTTGATGTTCGCAACACTGAACAAAACCTCAGGAGGAATTATATGAGGTCAGAGGTAAAAATCTTAAGCAATTTAACTACTAGCAATTACCCAAAAGCCGCATTAGTTGTCTGCCAAGTTATCATTGAAGTAGCAGCTAGTGGTTTCTTCTTCGGGCTGGTCCCCTTAGAGGTCACCACAGCAGACAATCTGCCTTCTTCTCACGCTATCCATAGCATCCCCTTCCGTTACACTAACCCTTTGCATGTCATCTATGAACCTCCTCTGTGGTCTTCCTCTTTTCCCCATATTTAACATCCTTTTTCCAATATATCCACCATCCCTCCTCCGCACTGTCTAAAATATCAGCCTTGCCTTTTTAATTCCATCTCCAACCAGAGCTGTCCGTCTCTCAGTCCCAATGAAAATCCACCTCCAGCTTGGTTTCCTCTCTTTCTGTTGATGCACCCTCTATAGCAGGTCTCACTACCATCTTGTAAGCCTTTGCTTTCGCTCTAGCTGCTTTCATTCTGTCACAAATCACTCATAAGACTTGTCTCCACCCGCTCCACCCTGACTACACTCTTCTTCATTTCTGTTGTGCACCGTCCATTGCTTTGGATGGTTGACCCCAGGTTTTTAAACGGATCTACCTTCACTACTTGTGCTACTTGCTACTTTTCAACCTCTCACTCACACAACCACTCTGTCTTGCTTCTACCGAGTTTCGTTTCTCTTCTCTCCAGGGCATCCCTCCACTTCTCCGGGCTCTCTTCCAGCTGCTCCCTACTCTCACTACAGATCACAATATCATCTGCAAACGTAGTCACACAGGGACTCCTGCCTGACCATCACCACTACAAACAAGAAGGGGCTCAGACGGATCCCTGATGCAATCCCACCTCAAGACCAGCAACTGGACAGAAACAGTGACACCCTCCCTTAACAATTCTATTTGATCAGCAATGAAAATATGCCAGCGAGTTACAGCACTAGGCGAGACAACATAAAAATAACGTCTTCTCTGGGTTTTTGCACTACTTGCCACGTATATACACCTTACAGTTATTACTGTATTTTTGCTCCACATCAGCTAACTTAAAAATGGTGTTTTCAATGATTTAAATAATGTTTGTATTCTTCTAATCTTTTTTTTTTTTTAACTCCTAATTCTGTGATTTTTTCCCCCTAGGGTACTGAAATAGGTATTGAGTACTGAGTAAAATCAAAATCGAGGTTGAAATTGTTCTCACAACTTATCTGACGGCTCCGTGCTCAGGTTTAGTTCTTTTTCTGGTTCATTTGCTCTGTATCCACATCTCTGAAAATTACTCAAGACCTCGTTATAATTAATACATTTTTTTTTTTTTAAACAATCCTTTCATCCTTTTTATATATATGAATTAGGAAGAATAAGGAATGAAGACCCTCATACCTAAAGAGGAGTGGATGGAGCAGGATGAAAGAAAAATGGTAGAGAGAAGTGACATTACTGTGAGGGAACCAAACACCAAGCAGAGATATCTGTTGTTATTAATAAAGCTGAAGACATAAAGAGTGACAGATATGAGCTGAAACACCACACTGAATTCCCATTAAGACACAGTATGTTCTCTTTTTACAGCCACCTATCAGACACCTTGGCCTCTCCAGCTCTTCACTCTGTATTTATATATCTATGAACAGCACACAGTCTCCCTCACACACACAGTGTCCCGGCTAAGGTGTGGCACGATGCCGGCAAGACACTGACTGCCGTGGAAGCCCGGGTCAAGGTGACACCCTGCACAGCAGCCACAATAGAGCAAACAAATCAGTTTCAGAGTGGGTTTGACACATGCTGCCGACACCAGTCAAAAAACAGACACTCAATGCTGCTCTTAAATCACACACTTGAACCATTCACCTCCCAAAGTACACATTGAGACACCTACACAGTGCCTTCCTGAGATCAAGAGCTGCTCAGACTTGCACCGTGAAACGACAAAAACCCTGCAAAACAATCAACAAATCAGCCTCGATGAATAGTGGCTCTTACCAAAGCATGTTTCCACCACTCCCCACATTCAAAGTGGAATTCAGAAATCCCCACATTTATGCAATATAACCATCCGTCTCCTCCGATTCATCCGACTCACCTTTGTCAGTCGTTCCCCCGTCTGCTGAGGCAATACAAATCCTGCACCATAGTAAGGGAGAGCTTAAACAAAAAAAAACAAAAAAAAAGAGAGAGAGAAGATGATAAAGGCACGGTGAGGTGAAAACAAAATACAGGAAAGAAAGAAGGCAAAGAGAAGAGGACAAAAGATAGAGGGAGGGAATAAAAGGGAAAAGAAGGAGCGAGAGAGAGGTGAAGAACAGCCCAGACAGGCAGAGAGCTCTCCACAATGTGAGGCGAGCGCCAGGTGTCAGCACACATACACTCACTGAGGCGCGCATGCACACGCTCACACATTCACATACCCACAAACACAAGCAGACAGGCAACTCTCTCTCACTCTCATGCTCTCCTCTCCCCTCCTCCTTCTCCTCCTCCTCTTCTCGCTCTCTGGCAGCGATAACTCTCCCCCATCCTCCTTCTCTCTTTTATTCAGCCACGGTAAAATGACTTAACTCTTTAAAAGCCAGTCATTTTCAAAACTAACCTTTTCTATTCAGCTAAGTCATTAATTATTATCAGATTCACTTTAAAGGGTACTAACTGTATGCCTACTTGAACTATTATTTTTGTCCAATAAGAGGCAGCACACACAAGTTGCCTTTTGTGGGTCCAGATTCCATTAAGTCTGAGAATTATCCGATTCTATCTGCCACGACTGTACCAGAATACTGATTACTAAGTTGCCTGTCTTTGTGTTGGTGGTGACCAGTTGGCGTACACTGGCCGTAACCAAGCAGCAACCTGTAAAACTGAAAACTGATGCTGATACATTAGTGTCAAAACTGCAGTTCCTCAAATGGCCACTTGAGGCAAACTCCAAACAATCCTAATAGCTTCCAATGTGAAACTGTAGGGTCTCTGTAAATTGTACTATATAACATCATTATTGTGGTGTAGCTGCTTTGAGTGACAGATACAGGCAATTTAAATAATGTATTACAAAATACTCTCTGGAGAAAGTAATTCGTTAGACTACTCGTTGCATTACTTTGTTACTTCCCAATAATGAGTTAAAAGCATGATGCTAAACTTTTCACATGCCCGCAAATTTCCACATCTTCACCAAAGTTAATGAAAAACAGTCAACACAACACTTTACAGGAACATCCTAACCACAGCACGGCGGTGCAGTGGTTAGCATAAGAGAAATTCATTAATTTGTGATTCTAAAGTGGCCTTAGGTGTGAACCCTTGTCTATTTGTATTAGCCCTGAGATACTGGGGGATCTCAGGGCGTATCCCCCTTCTTGCCATATGACAGGTGGAGTAAGCTCTAACCCAACCCTCAGCTGGTACTGAGGTACCCATTCTCAGGGTCTGGGGATGAATTGCTGTTAGCTATGTGTTAGCATCATAGATACATTTTTGTGCCATTTCTGTCTGTCTCCCAAATGAATTGAGGTCAAACCCATGAAAAAGCAGGTCTGGCTTTTCTGTATCTACTTATAATGCAGATAACTGAAAAAAAAACACATTTACTGCAAGAAATGTGATTATAATTTGATATTGAATTTAATAGTTAAATAATAAAAATAGTATTTAAATTACTAATACATCAAAAGTAAATAAAAAAATTACCCATTAAGTACATTTTGGTTTTTAAGCCTGTCTATCCCCCCTAACTAATGCACCTAGCAGGATAGCTAGCAAGCTACTGTTAGCATTAGGTGACAACCCCAGGGTCTGTGCTTTCATACACACGGTCACTTTTTGATGAAATACTCAAAAGAGGGTAAGAGCCCAGTTATGAAACTCAAGGCTTCAAAACCACAGCACAAAAAGCAGTAAGTGATGTCATGGAGCCATGTCCATCTTTAATATACAGTCTATGGGTTTAACACTGATTTTTGGGGGGTTGAAAACAGCTGGAAACAATACTATGAAAGCTGTGAGAACTGACAACAGTAAATTTGAAGGTGTTAAAGCTGAAGGGAAGGAGCTGCAGAGTCAGTCAATTCTTTTGTTAATATTAATATAACATTTTGGTAATCACATTTTTTCCTCTTGTTCACATGGAAATGGGATTTAAATAGAATAAAGTTCTGATTATCTTTTGTAAGCATCTTTTTCTAACATGGGTGACAGAAAAGCATGCCTACACAAAATAATCGCAATTAAATGCCATTATTTCAGGTTTTTCACAAATCTGCAACACTTTTCTCACATTTCTCACATTTTCAGTTACACAGCTAGTGAAGGTGGAAAAACTGGATGGGATGTATCAGTTTTTAAAATTCCTTTCAGTGGCATCTTACAAAAGCAACAAGAAAAAACTGAAAGGAGGGGGGCTTATGCTCCACTATACAGTACATGTGTTTTCTCCCGAATCCATATTTGATACATCAGTTCTCAAATTGCCTCTTCGATTTCTATTATTTTAGTCGCACAGAAGAGACTTCTTCTAGACTACATGCACTTCCTTTGTAGACAGGCGCAGCATGGATATAGGTGACATCTTAAAAGCTCCAGTATCACAGAGATACAATACACCAGAGCGCTCAATACCCATCAGGGAGGTACAGCTGAAAGATGCCTTTGTGAAAATTCTTCACATTTTCTTGTGTATTGAGGCATAGCAGGAGCTTCCACATAATAGTATTCACTCCAGCCCGTTCTTTTTTTCTGTACTGTTTCGTGAATTTGAGTGTATCTATAGACACAAATGCTATTTTCTCTGCTGATTAGGTTATGTCTAAATTCCCACTTTTGTTCCACTGAATATTCTGGAAACTTGTTACTAGATTTTAAAGATAAGCTGTCATGGCTTTTGTCAGTAAGATAGATTTGACACAAATGCAGACAAAACATATAAGGCCGGAATGGATTTCATGGGATTTACTGACTGCTGCAAAAATAATAAAGCCTTAAACTTTAACTGGTCACAGCAGATGACTACTTCCTGGTAATGGGGCGTTCTTCCTTCCTACCATTGAAAGCGTATTACATTGTCTTTCTCTTACAATATAAAGCATCTTCAGGGGATTTATTGTGAATAAGTGCTGTATAAATAAAACTGAATTAAATTAAAATATAGGCAGGAAGTTGAGTTAGCAAGGAAACAAAATTAATAAGCTTAGAGCTTAGAATAATGGACCCTCTTTGTCTCTCTATCGCTATACATTTTTTCCTTTGCCTCTACTAGACCGTCTGTGCATAAGCCATAAGCCATCTTTTATACTGGGGGCACTCAGTTCATCCTCACCTCCTTCAGAAAACAGCCCCTTCCCTTCTTCTTCTCTTTAATACAATTTTCTTCTAATTGGCTGCCCCTCACAGAGAAAAGGTTTGCACTGCAGGTGGGAGGGGCTGCAACACGCACAGCTGTGTGCTTGAGACGACCATATTAGGAATACCCACCTTCATCAACATCAACAGAACAGAACAGAAAAAACTGTTAGAAACAGGCCATTTGGAGCAATCGGACACCTGAGCTTTTGGCTCACTAGGATTATCTGCACATATGCTATGCTAACTATTTTAATTTTAATCAAATGCTTAATATGGGCATCCACCACTGGAACAGAGGGGAACAAAAATAATATATATACACTACATAAAATGTTATGTGGCAAGCCTTTTTTTTAATATTTATTTCACTTTCTGATAGCAGGAGGGGAGAAAGAGGAAAGAAATGCAGTTCGTGAGTGAACTAAGATGTTTTGGATTTCTGTTATATGCCCTCACCATTAGGCTACTGGGGCTCCCCATGCATAGCTCAGCAGGGGCAGGGATACAAGTGCTTTTAGAGTGCTTTCAAGCTTTTATTTATTTTCCTAATTCATTTTTGAATCAAAAGTGTCAGCTGTGTTTTATTCCTTTAGAGCACCTGCTCTAATATTACAACATACCATCATTATTTAGTTTTTTTTCTTCTTGGTTAAACAGGTTTCTGCTGTGCAAGTCTACAAAGGAAAAAAAAAGAGGAAAAGGCCATACAGGGATAGCAGGAAAGTGAAGAAGAAAAAAAAAGCCAGAGGAAAGGGAAGAGAGATGCACACATCCATTTACTGATATTGACGTTGTGATCAGAGACGGAGGAGAGGTTAGACCCACGCATCATGCTGCCCACTCCCTACTGATCTGAAATATACAGCTTCCCTTACAAAAGAGCTGCATGAGAGAGAGGCACAGCCACAGTCTCTTGTGCTTGTCTCCATTTAAATGTCACTGTACTTCAGCACAGCATGTGAATTTACTCAAAATAGCCAGAGAACGGCCATCAGAACCACTGACAATGTCATCGTGAGGAGTTCAAGACCCTGCGGAGGACAGTCTGCCATGTAACGTACTGGTTTCAGCCACACATCAGGCCTTTAATATAGATTCATGAAGGCAATCAAGCCAGACCTGCTGAGTGTGGAAGCCAGACTGGTGGCTTGATAATCAGATGCATGATTCATGCCATCTTTTACACATCAGAGAGTACTAAAGTAAAAAGCCATAAGAGGATGTGCTTCACTATTGCGACGATGGTGATACAAAGGGAACAATGTGGAGCTGAGTGCCATTGGCAACAGTGAGTATTGCCTGTTATAGCACAGAATCCACTTCACTGTATTGGGTGTGTGTGTGTTTTTTTTATTTCAGCAGTTAGCAATAGCAATAACTGTCTTTATAGCTTATTCTAAAGGAGTATGTGCTGAAAGACAAAAAAAAAACCCCAAAGATTTCTCACTGTAGATGTTTGGATGTGTCACAGTAGGAACAGCACAACAACAGCAGATTTTATTAACAATGTCTGTGCTCCATAGGTAACAGGTAACCAGATTTCCAAGCAAATTTAATGCATTATAATCCGATATAATGAAAAAAGGGGCAACAATGACACCTCCATTGTGATAGTCATCATTACAAGGGAAGAGGACATAAAAAGATTAAGTAATTCAAGCCAATTAAAGCCATCAAAGTCTGGCTAGTCCTGCATCTTAAGCTTGAATGGTTGGTGATTCAAACCTGGCCATGGATGAGAGATGGATAATGTGCTTAAAATGTACAGAAAAAAGGACGGTATGTGTTTAAAAACTCTCTTGTACTCTAAAGCACTTTAAGTGATCTGAAGACTGGAAAGTGCTCTGTAAATACCAGTTCACTGTCCACACGCAGCCTGGCATGATGACAGGCTCTCACAGGAGACAACCAAGTAGAATTTGCTGCAATAGAAAATTACTTTGATACAGAAAGAATAACAGCTATAAGATGAGCCTTATGAAAATGAAAAGGAGACCTTTTATATGCTCTTACTTGTTTTGAGCAGCTATCTATCCGACATGGTGATATGACCCTTGAAAGCTCACCCAATATGCACTTGAAGTTTTCTCCAGTGAAGTGTCAAGAAAGACCAATCATTCAGGTAACCAATGCTTGTTTCTGTCATGCCACATCACACCTAACATGGTGAAATTAAGCTTTTTAAACTGTAACACAACCTATGATATTGAGAAAGTTCAACACTGAAATTTTGGCTTTAGATTTTGATGCTTTGAGTGGGTTTAACCAGAGAAACTCAAAAATGAATGCTTTTTTCAGCCATGAACATTTCATGTGTCCATCTGTCGTACATTTCATCAGATTTTGTTGAGTTTTTAAAGTCAAGTTGGACTGATGTCATGACATGACATGAGGTTTCAGGGTGTCACATTCTTCAGCCTAAAGGACGCAAAGGAGGTCACGCAGCGAAGGCGTATGGGTGGCTGTGACGAGGGCTGTATGTGCATCAAGAGGCTCCGCTGAACAATAATGACGAGCCAATAAGTGCCTCCCACACTCCACAAGACAGGAGAGCGGCACGAATGACACTTCGGGCACATCATCTCTTACCGTCCCTCGCCCTCTCAACAGTCCATCTACAAGTCTGAATTGTCTTTGACCTTCAGCACACTTTCATTTTGCTGCAGCTTTGTTACCATGGCATCAGTCAGGAGGCCACAGGTGCCTGATGAGGTGGGCAGCTTCGGGGCGGCTAAACCACCCACCTGATCGACACTGGTTGTATCGTCACAGACGCCACGGCTGGAGTAACTTCTCCCGTTTTCTTTGTTGTTTAAGGAAGAACGTTCACGTCACCACTGATAACATTTACAGACCAGTTCCATAGTGAGTACTCTAACAGATGATAGAGATGATAATGAGATTTCTAGATAGAAGAGGAAAAGTTGAGGAAAGATAGCAACTCAGCGAAAGCATTTATGTCTCAAGACTGATAAAGAGACCAGATTATGCACATGTATATATCTACTTTTAGATGGCATCTCACAGTTAGGACAGACTGAGCAGTTAATACTGCATGAAGGCACCTCAGAATGACAACTGCTGAATGAAGAAAGCTAAATGACATGTTGCAGAGAAGCTCAAGCAGATTGCAGACATCAGACTATTTGTTCTCTGTAACCAAAGGTCAAAGCTTCTCTCAACAGCTGTGCACCGTATTGATTCACATATTCATTGTCTGCTTCACCAGCTACAGTCGGTGCTTACACAGCATGTTAATGTTCACATTTAAAGAGAATTAAGACATGCAGAGTTTAGCCAGAGAGCAGCAGAATTAAACAAATAAATAAATAAATAGATAGAAAAATCTGCTCATTGCAAATTAAGTGTAGCTGGAATGGTTAGTGAATCAAAAGCTGATTAATCAGTCCAGTCATTTTTGTATGCAAAAAGTCAATTTGGCCCCACTATTTAACCTCTTATCTCAAAGATAACCTGCTCTGGAATCAAGTTAGGTGGGCAACATAAGCTACCACGGTGATATACGCCATTAAAAGTGAACCTCCTTCATAACAATAATAAACCACAAATTTGAAGATACCCTGCTAAGCTTATCTGCCAATGGCGAGCAAAGGTGGTATAAAACAGGCGGGTAACTTCTTAGTCAAGTGCCTTGAACTTGGATTCTACATAAAGGCCACCAGATGGCGACAGCTGTGATTCCAAACTATCTATCTAGAACAGCTAGCCCCACAGGGAAGTAGCCAATTTCCTGTGGAATTAATGAGTCAATCACTTGTTTTAGATCAAACTAAGTTTAATTACGTATTTTGTAAATCTTGCTCATACTATCTTTCATAATGGGTAATTACCCATTGGCTAACAACTTGTAATTGACAAATCGTTAGCCAATGAGCAAGTAGTTTCAAAATTATACTTTTTTTTAACTTAGATGATTAGCAGTACTATGAGGACCAACTACTCGTTACAAAAGTGCTTAGCTTCATTCCTTGGGAACATTGGCGTAAACAAAATGCTATTTAAAGGCAGATCGGCTGTTTTTACTCTTTTTAAGGCTTTTGTGTTCCAGTGTTTGTCATTTTCTGTTAATGATTAGTAGATTACTAGTAAAAGAAAAGCAATGACAACACTCAGGAGTGAGCCTAAATGTCAAATCATCTGTATTTTAGTTGTCCACTGTTTATCTTTAATATATATTTTAGGCTCACGCTGGACAGGGCATCGAAGGTGGAGAAAGAAAGATGGGGGAATGACCTGAAAATAAACTAAACCTTTGCCAAATCCTTCAGATAAAAATACATTCTTATGCTGTTAAAGAATCAGGGAAAGTGTCTTTTGTTTTTTGAAGTTTCAATATGAACCATCCTAACATTAGCATTAAAAAACAGCTTTCAATACATGAAAAATGCTACACACTATATCTTTAACTATTGTAATTTTCACCAATATCTGAAGACAAAACCATCTTACATAACCACAGAAGCCTTGACATTTCACAATCTGTTGTGAATGGGGAAAACGAAGGTCTACATACGGTATCCCTCTGCAGGTGGACCGTGTTCACACATGTTAACAGAACGTGGTTCACTGAAATCCCTCCATTCATGTTTTCCTGGGTTCATTAATACAGGAAGGAAGGCGACATTCTGCGGAGCAGTAGGTGCCAATCTGTCGCTCTGTGGAGATCGGCCAGAATCAGCTCATGTTAGGCTGCCGCTGCCCTTCCTGTCGCCTCTTACATCTTCCCGATAATATTCTACATTGTGGAATGATTTATTTCTACCCACTCAGTGCAGTCACTAATGTTTACTGGATATTCCATAGCTTGCTATGCATGTAAGTAGCAATATATATGTAAATATGCAAAATCTGCATATGCATTTATTTCCAGTGCATTTATTAGATTTCAAAATACACCGACTACTCGCCAGATAAAATCTGAATTACATACACAAACACAAAAACGTAGTAAATAATGGATGAAACTGTGATGAATGCAAATGGTTCACAACCTGATCTGGATCTTTTTAGTCAACAATATTAGATTATTTACAAGGCTATTCCATAACAACCCATCTTATATTTGTCAAGATCTTTTAGGTTATTCACAAAAATACAAGCTAGGAGCTGCGCTAATGAAGCAGAAACTCATAAAAATTTGGCATGTATCTTTTCAACAAGGAAATCTTGATTAGGGTAATTAAAGTTTATAATCAGTGGGCAGAGGAACACATGGGAACAAAATCATAGCAGCATTTAAAACTGTGCCATCAATGTCACAGTTTAACTAGGCCAGAAAGCATGGTGTTTTTAGACTCTTTTTTTTTTTTTTTTTTTTTTTTATTTTTTATTTTAATTTTTTTATTAAAAAAC